>CM023957.1:4829869-4978941 GCA_013407115.1 Glycine latifolia
TATATATATATATATATATATATATATATATATATATATATATATATCCCATATTTGTTCACCATAGAGAGTACGTATAGCTAGTGTTACCCATTTGCAATCCAAATGACAAAAGCTCTGCCTTAGATCGATATTCAAATCAAATAATCATGGAGACCGTATCAAGAAGCAAAGGCTACCTAATGCACATGATTATTTTGTCTCTTAAGGAACATATAGTTTGTGGGTTGTTAAAATTACCTTAAAACTAGTAAATCAACATTTGTCTTAAAAGCAAGGACAAATATTTGAGTAATAATATTTGGAAGCTATATAGAGCAGATTGTCAACGTTTGGTGAAGGCATAATACGATGTTGCTCGCTTGATTTGGAATAAAACAGAATCAGAAAGTAAATCTAGCCGGTTTGGCTTACACATGTTTAAGGAAAATGTTGTCAAAGGAGAGAGCGTACGTAATAGGGATGATGGCAGAGCTGGTTATTCTCGATAGTAAATTTTGCTCTATTATTAATTAAATTTCAACTTAATCAATCATTCTCTAAAAAAATAAACTTAATCATACATAAACAAAAACTTAATCAATCATCTATCGAATTAATTTATTTTGATCAACATAAAAAAATTAAGATTAATATATATGCAGTTATCCAAGGTAAAATAAATTTAAACTATACTTAAAAAATAATTAAAAATTGTTTAGGTGTATACTATGGTGTTGGCTTTCCTTCACTTCTTTTCACATAGATCTTCAGTTGAATGATATAAAATAAAGGGAAAAAATCCTCAAGAGAGAAACTGAATAATATGAAGAAAAAGTCCAAAAGGCGAAGTTTATAATTGATTATTAATTATTCATGGGTAGAAGTAGTCAACATAAGGCATTGATGCTACCTTAATTTTTCCTCTGAAATTACATAAAGCTCTAAAAGAAAGCCTTCTTGTTTTTTACTCTTTTTAAATCCTCTCGTTGACATCCACAACCCCTTTAAAAATTCTTAGGTAGCTATCAATCACTAGTCACTACCATAGTGCATGCACAAAGTAAATTGCATGTAACTCATTTTGGTAAAACACGCTAATTCCACACATAAGAACGTGTAAATCCTAAAGTGGGATATGTTGCCGGTTTGAAGTCCATCGTCATGCGTCACGGATAAGCATCCTATGTGCGAAATAATATATATATATATATATATATATATATATATATATATATAGGACCTCCTTGTTCACTATGGTGTCTATGGGTAGGCCACACATCGTAGTCTAAATAACTCATTATTAAAGACGGGGGACTCTAATCAACAAGATATATGAGGAATTGGAGATTTTGAAATTGATTATAATTTTAGAAGGAGGAACAAATCTAAGGAACAAGGTATCCAATGACGTTTATCATGATGTGCTATTAAAAAAATATGCTTCCATATGTCTACATATTATATTCTTGTGTTTTATTAATTTGTCTTGTCTTTCAAACTCATCACATGCATTCACTTAGACCTTGCTTTTCTAATTTATTAAATAACATTGATTTTGGTGGGTCATGTGGGTCATCTTCTTCTCAGATTACGCTCACATGCTTGCACCTTGTTTGTGTACTGACATATTTATTTTCATATTTCAACACGAATCAATATGTTAGTTGTTATTCTAACAACTGTATATTAACCGCTCAAAAAAATGGTTGATATTCTGAACCTAATTACCTAATTATATGTTCAACTTCAATGTATATTATTACTCAAATTAATTTTTATTCAAAGTGCATGTGTGTGTATATATAACAAAAAAATTATAAATAAAAAAAACAGTAAATTCTATTGTGAATGAAATGCAATGTTAGCATTCAGTTCGGTTCCAATAACATTATTTGCGAAGAACGTAGGTTCTCCATTTGGCTACTATGCTATCCATTTGATGAGGCATGGTGATATTTCGTACGTTCTACACATGCACATACCGAGTTATTGCTGAAAATATCCGAAGATGGTTTCCATGATCATTGATCTTTGTCTCTTAATTAATTCATATACATGCATGCTCTTACGCAAGGGTTATGGAGTAATTGTTGAGCCAAATATTCTGCATAACTATTTTTGGCTAAACAAGGAGATGGTATATTCAGATATTCATTTACCTTGTTGAAAAACCCACGTTGAATGTGTTTAACTGTGTTGAAATCATTTACTACTTGCCGCCTGTACTGGTGTTTATAGTTGCAACCACTTCGGTAGATAAAAGAAAAAAATATATACAGTTATATATATACAGTCTCTAATATTAATAAGTTTTAAAGGCTTGAACCGATCGATATATATAACACAAGCTCGTTGACATGGTTGTGCATGTTGTTATTAGTCTTAAATTACCTCTCAGCCTTTTTCACTATGATATATATACCAGAAAAGAATAGAACATGTAGTGTATATGGCATGTTAATTAATAACTTCGCATTGGTCAGTCCTACTGAGTTTTGAAAATATGTGGTTAGTTGCTTTGTTACAGTACTAAACTACTGATGGTTCTTCATGATCTACCACCTACAAAAGATTACTCATGCTGTAATTAAGTCTGAGAATCTTAACCCTAGGGTTTTTTTTATATATATATATATACTTCAGAAGAATAACCAAAAAAGTATTCCTTGCAAATGTTTCTTTTTTATAAGAAAAAGTGAACGCCAACAGGAGCTAAAAGTATTTTCTCTCAAAATATATTCTGCTAGCTCAAATCTTCCAATTAACTGCAAAGCAAAACACCTTATTAAATATTTATAAAAATGAAATAAAGTAAAACAAGTGCACTTTAAAAAGAGTTATAATTATTCATTAGATAATTAACAGTACACTTTAAAAAGATAAAGTAGATCGAGTTATATCTATTGATTAATTAGGAAATAGTGATTCTAATGATTGTAAAATTCATGTATATGTTTGGTGAAAAAATTCTCATCAACCATAGTAAAAAGTGCCGTGACTACACGAGACAATGGATTCACAGTTCCGCAGATTCAAGCTGCAAAAGCCTGTTGGAAGCGATCGAATTCGTAATGACCAAGTTTCTCAGGTCTAATACATTGCTCCGAGTGAGCCTTCACCACAGAATTATCCAAACGGTGAATAATGAAAAATTGCGAATGAGGTTCAGGTTCTCATCAATGGCCCTTGAATTTTCGAAAGAACTTATAGAAAAGAAGGATTTAAATCAACATTGGTCACCCTCGCCATTAATTAACTATAAATTATATGCAAAAGAAAACTTCTTAACTAACACATTCAGGGTTTTGAACATGTTTCTTTCTCAATAAAATTGATAGAATGGGAAGGCATACCCAATATTACCTGGACAGAATTTTAATGATACGTTCGGATGGTCAACAAAGACTTACCTAAATAATTATTATATAGATACAATATAATGAAATTTAAATACTTTTGATTTGCTTTAATCAAAAATACTTTTTGAAAGAGAAAAATATATCATTATTGAAATAGTAGAAGATAAATTACAATTAAGATATTGAAAACTTTTAAATCATTTACTCAGAGTACAACAAAGCATTATGAATAAAAGAAAACAAAAAAAATGTATTTTGTTTAAGAGAAACAGAACAATCGCTAATTAAGTACATATGTTTAGAAATTACTTTTAGTAATAAAAAAATCCTCAATATCTCAAATATTACTCTTTTATTTTATTTTCTTTTATATTTAATCTTCTTATAACATTCTATCATTTTCAACTTATCCTCTTATTTTTATCTTTCATTCTTCAGAATCTATTTAATAAGAGAATTCATATTTAATTATTTGTTGTGTGCAAAATTATCTTCAATCAACCTAATTATATATTGCGAGAAGAATTAGTATATAATTAGATTGGAAGACATATTTGGTGTCTAACTCAGGACAAAGAAATTAAATTTCATTAATCTTTTTAAAAGAATCTATCAATAATTAAGAATAACTTTAGGTCACAATTTAAATTATTTATTATAAATCTAAAATATAATTTATTTATTTAAAGATATCTATTCATTAATAATTTTAATTATAATATTATTAATATAAAAAATTATTTAGTATAAGTTTTAATTATATAAAAGTAAAGATTTATCATTGACATAGCAATACACAGCTTATTTAAAAATCGCTTATTTTTTATAAATTTTAATTAATAATGGATGGTGCATTTAAAATAGTGTGTCAAAGATAATGTTATCAACATTTCTCTTATTATAATATAAGAGCGAATATAATAAATTTGATTGCTTAACTTTCAAATTTGATTACCCTTTAATTTTTTTATTGGTAATTATTGAAAGGAAAATACTAGATAATTCCAAATTAAACTGAACTAATTAAAAAATACTAAAATATATTTTTGATATCTTAAAATATCTCAAAAATTAATTTAGCCTCTATAAAATTAATATATATTTTTAAGTCTTTACATTTTTAATATTTAATAGAAAGAAGTATTTTAAATTCTTAGAAAAGTTCTTAAATTCCCTAAAAAAAGCACCGATTAATTTGCACTACTTCTGGTAAATATAGAGACTAAAAATGAAATAAATTTTATAAGGATTAAATCTGAATTTTAATATATTTTAAGACACCAAAAGTATATTTTGTAAAGAAAAATCACCCAAACAACTGAAAACAAAGTTTTCTAAAATCTACTTCGGATTTAAATATGCTTGTGCGTATTTCACTATTTTATCGAGTTTTTAATACATGTGACTATCCTCTCTTTTTAGGGTCAAACATATGTAAGTGTTCCAATTGTCGTTTAGGCTTTGTTTGGGAGAGAAATTTTAGAGAGAAAGGAAGGAAAGGGAAAAGTTTGGGTAGAAATATCTCATTGTTTGGAAGTTTTAATTTTTGAGGAAAATGATTTGAGAATTTTTAAAATTCTTCTAAAATTCTTCAAAGCTTAAAAATTATTGTTTCCCCTATTTGGGGGGTTTTTAGAAGGTAAAATAATAAAATTATTATCCTATCCCAACCAGTGTTAATAAAATTATTATCTTATCTTAGTCAATATTATTTAATTGAATTTAACTTTTTAAAATAAGGATAAAATTATAAAAATATCATATTAACTTTCAATTTCCCTATCTTAATATAATTTTAACTTTCAAACAAGGAGGAATGAACTTCCCTCATTTTCCTCCCTTTCCTTTCCCTCCCTTCTCCTTGAATCTATTTCCTTCCCTTCCTCTCCTAATTCGCAAACAAAGCCTTAATATAAATCTGGGCCGGCTGTGCTGCCACTTTAATTTATCCATCCAAATCCACATGTATAGCCCTATAAGCTCTGGACCAGCGCGAAAAATAAAACACTAATCAAATACCCAAATAGAAGAACTGGTGATGGGCTTTGCCCGAAAATTGAAATCGAAAAAAACTACAACCAAAATATAAGGGTACGGAGGAATTCAGGTCAATCAGAGTTGATTCAACTTAATTATATTGATTGATTTTTTTAAGTATTCAGATTGGATTTAATTTAATTCAATTAACATCTAATAATATACGAGTTGAATAATAAATTTTATTTTTTTAAATGTAATCCAATTCGATCCAACTCATATCATATGATAAATTTTTTATTATATATAAATAAATTATTAAATATAAAATACATTAATTTTTAATTCACATAATTTATTAAATTAAATCACCCATAATATTTTTTATTTTTTAATTTATTACTTTTATCTTTGTTTTATTTTATTTTATGTTTTCTGGTACTAATATAATACTTTATTTCTATATAAAATAAAATATTATATTAACATTAAAATCATTAATTCTTTAATCAAATATTCTCATAATTTGATATCTTTTGAGTACATTTACTCATTATATATTTACAAAATTTTAAGAAAAATATTATTATTCTAAAAGTTTTAATTTTAGAAAATATTTTTTTAAAATATTAAGATCCGATTAATCTAATCTGACTCAATCTATTTATAATCGAATTGGGTCGGATCGGATATGTAAAGAAATTCACAAATCTAACCCAAATTTTTGTTATCAAATTGGATAACGGATTTAACCAGAGCCAATAGATAAACGCCTTTATAAAATATGTTTTTTTTATAATAATATTCACAGTAACGCATGCACAATTTATAAGCGTAGTATTATCTTGTCGTAAGGAACATAATTATCTGCCATTATATATTCAGGGATTAAGCTCTGGTCATAAGGAACATAATTATCTACCATTATGCTACATCATAATAAGAAAGCTACAGATTATAACAAAACATAAAACAAATTAATTTTCCTTATTTGTATCATATGAATTCCTTGTATTATTTATTTCCACGCCAACTACGTTTCAGCAATGTAAGCATCTAACGATGTTATTGAAAATGTCAAATTCTTTTTGAAATAATAAAAAATGGTTTTTTACACTCTAAAAAAACAAATTCTTATTATAATCTTTTCTGCCTAGAATAATTTCCACTTATAAAAAATAATTATTATCTGCAAGCAAACGCTGAATATTTCAAATTAATCTTAAATGTTTTTTTTGTTCTTATAAATGTGATTTTATTTTATTTCTTTAATTTATGTTAGTCTTTATTTTTTTAGCTTGTCACTATTTAATAGCGTTGTACCGTGTATCTAATCATATTAAGTTAGCAAATATTTTACAGCACCATATAATTTATTAAGATTAAATACATATCATGTCATTATAAATAGTACATCAGAATTATCTTAAAAATTTAAAGAAATAAATGTTTAAAACTGAAATTAAACAGAGCAATATTTATGAAAACAAAAAAACACGTTTTGCTCTTGAAATTATAAGTACATGCATATGATATGATATTATGATATGCATTCCCAAATGGTATTGTAGATTCGAAGCAAGTTGATGTTGAATTTTGATCCCAAATTAAAGTTTCTAGAGTTTTAAGAGGGACCAGAAGACTGGTCATTCGATCCAAATGTGTTTGTGAAAGTGTTGAATACTTCAAACTTTGAAGTTAATTTGAAGTGTGGAAGCGCCACGTGAATAGTGTTGTGGGACGTTGGGGGGTGGTATTTGTGGTCGTAAATCGTAATTCACTTGAAAATTTGACTTCTTCTAATCGTATATAAATATATTTTTTAACCATAAATTTTTATAATTTCTAATAAATTTTAGTTGTACATTCACCAAAATATATTAAAAAGTGTCTTCTTGAAAATTTTAACTAACAAAAAGTATACATTCAAAAGAAATGTATAATTAAAAGTGTAAAGAGGAGAAGTCTTCTTTTCTTAATTATGTATTCTTTAATTGTATATTTTAATTTTTTTAATAAAATTTTGTATTTTAATTTATAGTATTTTTTTAAATTGGTTTGACTCGATCCGTCGAATCGGTTGAATCGAGATTTGGTGGTTTAATCAGATCGATTCTTTTATTGAATCAGTTGTGTAATTGATCCGAAATGATCCAGTCAAACTCGGTCAGATAAGTTATTGAACTCTAATTGAACCAGTTCCACTCGACCATTTTTTTTAAATAAAATTATTATTTTTTGAAATTTTAGATTTTGAGTTATTATCAATTGTTAATTTAAATTTTGAAGTATGAATCGACTTTTCTTATTCAAATAATATTAGTTATATAATTATATATATTAAATACATATATAATTTAAATTTTTAATATATACTATACAACTCAAATCAATTAATGATTGATCAATTAGATCACTAATCCATTAACGCATTACTTCGATCAGATTAATTATCAAACCAAATTTCACAACCTACAAAATCACACAATCAAGATTTTTCACACAAAATATTTCTGAATCTAAGAAACCGAAGGAGGATAAATGTTTTATTTTATTTTTCCTAAATAAATGTTTTATTTATGATAGAATAGAACCGCAAAGATTGGAATCAGCCGGCGCGGGACCCGCGGTACCTGTCCCACTTTGCACTTCACCTTTGACTTTTTGTTTCATCCCCATCGCTTCTTTTCAACCCTTGTGTTGTGCTTGTGCCCATGGAATCTTATTCTTTTCTTTCAACTTGGATTATATTAGATCAGATCTCCCCAATTTTTTAATAGTAACCAACACAAAAATAAATAGGTGGGTGGCCCAAAGTCCAACTAATTTCATGCCATTGTCCAAGAAAAAAAAAATCCAGTCAGTGTACTGTAGAGGTTTATACTTTCATTCAACATAATTTATTTATCGAATTTTATAAAAATTAAAGTAGTTTTTTGATTGGTCGAGAGTGAATGAAGATCTATTAAATTGGGGAAAAAATAAGAACAAAAAAAACATGTCTAAGTATAGTATTTCATAATTTTTTGTCAAATTTACAGAAAAGTCCTTGTCCATCTAGTAGACGACTCTTTTGGTCCACAACAAAGCAAAAGTTGACTTTTGCTTCTTTTTCTTTTCTTTCCCTCGCTTGCTTGCAAGAAGTTCCCCTCTTTTTCTCCCACTGTTACAACTTCCCCCCGTTAATTGCAAAATCCTCATCTCTATCGGTGCCATGCTTTTCCGATCTCCTCCGTCGCTTAAACAGGCTGAGAGACAAAAGGAGCGGCAGCGCCGGCAGAGGTTTCCGGCAGACGCGGTTGCGGATGACGGTGCTCTCCCTCGTAGGTAACGATGAGCATGTTGGGGTCATCCTGGGCTCGCTCCACGTGCTTCCTCGCCGGACACCCTCTCACGCTACTGCACTTGTAATACCCTCTGCAAATAACAAAAAAGATATGATAATTAATTAATTAATTAATCTCTGATGAATGTTAAAATATTAAGATTTGTGGGAAGAAACAAATATCATGCGACGGTTCCAAAGTTGAAAGGCGTCGAGATTAATGTTTGAGTGATGGATTCAATATTGACAGAAGGGTAAGAATACAATACATACCGTGGGTAAGGTGATCCCTTGATTGGTTTTTGACCATACTTTCTCCACGAGTACTCGTCCGCTGGGATATCGGCAATCTTCGAACTTATCGCCGGCACACGTATCATTCGTTTCACACGAGATTTCCTATTTTTTTTTTTTATAAAAAAAGAAAACCCAAAAAATTCATTAATTTTCTTTCTTTCTTTTTTATTTATTTATTTATTGTTGAGAAGTGCTACCTTGTTAAAGAAATGGATCTAAAAATTTTAATTTATAATTTTTACCTTCTCTTGGAGCAATGGCAGTGAGCGGAGGAAGAGGCTTTTCCCGCGGAGAGAGTGGCGTCGTGACACCTTTTCCGGTGGGATGAGGAGAGAGGAGGCTTGCCGGCGGAGAGGATGGCGGGGCCGATCTTGCCGTCGGAGACGCTGCCGTCGGCGGTGATGGATGACATGAAGGAAGAGGTGGTGGTGGACATGGGAGGGGATATACTAAAGGTGTCCTTGGTCTTAGAATATTGAGAAACCGACAAATCTGTAGAAGAAGGGTTAGGATTGGGATTTGACTTTACCATAACATGTTTTGCAAAATTAAGAGTCAGCGTCTGTGGTTGTGGTTGAGGTTGAGGTTGAGAGGGAGAAATTGAAGGAGAAGGATGAGAAGGTGCGCGACGAAAGCGAGCGTGGCCGGTGCGATTCAACAAGTTGATGACTTGTTTGAACTTGGAGACAGTGAAGTCGGTGATTTCCGCGCAGTCAAGGTGGTTGAGATTAAGACGGTGGTGATGGGCGTTAGAAGAAGAAGACGAAGCAGAAGCAGAAGAAGAAGGGATTTGAGAAGAAAGGACGCGAATCAGATGCTCCATACTCTTCAATCCAGCGGAAGCTGCTTCTTGAATCGCCATATTCTCTTCCATCCTTATCTTTGCCAGATCTACTGCCACTCAACAACTATAGAATAGAGAGAAACTGAAACTTTGGTTGGCTACTTGTTTTTCTTGGTGTGGATGGTAGAAACTAGAGAGGAAGAGGAGGTTATAAAAGGGTGAGAAAGTCAACCAAGCTTCGTCAATCCAAGCATAGATATTGTTTGGACTTTACTTTTTTTTTTTTCATGTAATGGCCAGAATAATGTTGTTTACGAAATCACTTTTTTTTATTCTGCAAATATTTATTTCAATAAAAAAAGGCGCGCCGCGACAAAAACAATGTTTACTTACTGTAAAGGTCCAAAGGAGGAGTTGGTGGTGGGTCCCACCACTTCTTGGTACGAAGCCCCATGGAAAGTGCCAAACCAACTAAAACAGAGTCTTTACCATACAAAATTAAATTAAAATGAAAAATACATCATCACAGCCAAGAAGGCAATGCACCAACTCATAGTCTCGTATCTTCATGTTTATTCGTTCATTAATTAATTTCTCTTCCTTGATGATTTTGTGAACCCTACCGTATTTTATAACGCGTTCACTGTCTTCAAGTATTTCCCTAACCCAAGCAACCAACGTGGTCAACGCGATTGCATTTTCATGTACTAACTAGTTTCCCACTTTCCTTAACCGATCAACTATGTTTGCCTTCCTCATCACTTGACTCCCTTTTTCTTCTTTCTTATTTTATTTAATTTAAAATATATGATCGTGTGAACGATCTTTTTAGATTGCAATACATAAATTATACTAGTATTTGCTAACTTTACACTGTGTTTGAAAGTTGAAACAATGGGAAAGGAAAAAAATGAAATTTAAATTAAAGAAGAAAAAAAAGTTTTAATTTTTGGTTTTAAGCAATTTTTTGTTTTTGTTTTCAATCAAATATGAGAAAATGCATGTTATTTATATTTCTTCTTCTTTTTCTCCTCCTCCTTTTCAAATATACCATTAACTTATGTAAAGGCCAATTAATTTCTATACTTGTATGTAGAATCCTGTCATTTTCAAGCGCACTCATGCATTAACTATACTGTATTGATATTGACAACAACTTCATTTTTATTAATATGACATTTGTAATGGGTTTTGACTTTGATATCCTGCCTAGCACACAGAAAGGAAATCAATGCAAACTTGTTGGTTATTAGAGCACTGCAATAAATCACTTTGGGTTATATTATTTCCTGAATTTGGCTTTTCAAGTTTATGAGAAACAAGATTGTTCCTTCAAAAGTTAAGAGGTTATTTTTTGTTGACTTCCATAGACTTTGCTATTGGCTAACGTATATATACCACCGAGTGCATTCCACTACTAAAATACAGTACAGTACTATATAAAATTATAGTGATTGCCTCGGAAGTTTCTCCCTTTACCTTTTCCATTTTGTCCTTTTGTTTATGGTTGACCATCTATCTTTGATGGCAACGGGTAAAAAGCAAATTGCAACTAAATGAAACTTTAATTTTGAATTTTAGCGTGGATTCCCAATACGATGAAAAAAGCAATGCATATAGTTTCAATAAAGAAAAAATAAAGTAACAAAGATTACTCAATTTGATTCCTTGTGTTAGGTCAATGCCTAATTTGGTCAGCCACGACATCGAGGAATAGAAACATTATCATGGTGCTTACCCTAAAAAAATCACGTTCGAATCTCTCTGTCACTCTAATTCAACGCAGATGGGAATAAAATATAAACAATTTTTCTTGCTGAATTTAAAATATGTAAATTAACACCAGAGAAAGTAATACGCATTTGATTTCATTTGATCTGATCGAGAGAGTTGATATTTGTTAGGAATTGATTCTATGATATTAATTATTAGCATAGTAATAAGTACTGTAATAATTGAGACTTGAGAGAGGGGAGATGGCATCTAACTTTTCTTTTTTGTCAACAAAATGGCATCTAACTAGGTAGTACTTGGCCGGAGCCTGGGCAGCTGGTGAGGGAGTGAACCCAACTTACAAAACTTCATTAAACATAACAAAAGTCTGGTTGACATTTACGATATGATGATTGTTTTAATGTCAACAACAATAATGTGTTCAACCTTCAACGTTTTCGTGCAACCATTAACCAATCTGTTGGCCGTGAAGAGAGCTAATGTTTTACTTTTTTCCTCAATTCATGGGTTAACATGGACGATCAACCAACTTCCGATGAGTCCCATAATCATTCAATGGCTACATGGTATTGGGACGGTGGTTGACCTACGATACAAGATTTCAAATATAAATCTTAGAAAAATATTTAATTAAAAATTGGAAAAAGTGGAAAAATTAATAAATGTATAAGAATGAAATGAAGATCCCCCAAAAAAATGAAGTGAATAGGAAATTATAATTGTAAGTAACCCCCTCCTCTCAAAAATAATAATTTTAAAGTAACCCCCACTCTTCATTCTAATTCTTTCCATTTTCATGTATTGGGAAATGTCAATGACAAACTACATTCTTTTTTTAGAAATTATATTTATTTTAAGGTATTTGTTTTGCCCATTAAAAAAACTCCCATTTTTATAAGAATGAGATAAATAAAAATATTTTATATTTTTAAAAATAACAATAATTGAAATAATTTTAAAAATTATATTAAATATGATATTGTTAAGTTCACTTTCTTAAAAATAATGTTTTTATTCTATGAAAGAAACACAACAGTAAAATAAAGGCAGAGTAAATGACCATAATGCCCAAATGGAATTTATAGTTCAGACCAAGCACGTGGGAAGAGAATTGAAAGCCCCAGGAGCCAATTATAAAGAAGGTCTACTAGTAATTAGTTTGCTAGCTCATTTTATAGATTCATATTAAGGTCAGCAACAAAAAAATAAAAATAAACTTTGAGGAAAAAAAACAGAAGTGGGAGGTAACAGTGGTCCAGTTCAGCTGCAGCCGCGGTTTCTCTCCGCGGTCATTCCATTTCTTTCCATTTTCATGTATTGGGAAAGCTCAATGACAAACTACATTCTTTTTAGAAATTATATTAATTTGACTAATTCAATCATACGCTTTAGATAGATACATCCATACTTAAAATACTAATCTTTGTGCATTTTTTGTTCGGAGCATTTAGCCCCATCAACATCAAAGTCTGTATTACTCAACAATATATGTTCACTTGCCTCACTGGATATACCTTGCTTGATAATCTCAAAATTTTATTGTGTGGATGCATGGGTTGTCCCGTTTTAATATCAAAAGAAGCTACGATTTAATTATTAATATTTAAAAAATATTAATTTTTTTGTAAATAGACGACTTTCACTTTCTTGAGTTTCTTTTTAATTAGTCTCTAAATTCCATCTATATTTTAATAAGTCTTTTTGCTAAATACTAAAAAAAAAAAGTCTTTCTGGTAAATTGGGAAACCTTTTCAGTTGAATCTTCTTCTAGGCTTATAGCTGCGGTATTGTAGCTCATTAAGTCATTATAGAGCTTAATTTTTCCTGGGTTTCTTTTATTGTTGTTTCTTTCCGTTTTCGTTCATCCACAAAAGATAAGATTGACTTGTCCTATAAACTAGAATATATAATCTTCAATGCAAATATTTTAAAGAAATATGTTTTAGTGAAAGCGTTTTTATGAGTTTTATTTTAACAGTAACGTTTTTAGAAACTTTTCTTCAACGAAAGTATTTTTAAGAGTTATTTTCTTAGCACCATATTTCTTTCAATTCATCATTTTTATTTTTATTTCTTAATTAAATTTCAATATATTTCTAAAATATATTATTAATAATTAATTTTTTTACAATATGAATTATTTATCATAATTGCAAATATATGATTTATATGTTTAAAATTATTTATTAAATGTGATTTATAACACTACATTGAATCTGTTACTGTTGGTCATCGTAACTTTACATTATATTAATAAAAATAAAAATAAAAAATTGAAGTACAAAATTAATAAAATTATTTATCAAAAAAAGTTCAAACATTTTTGCAAAAGGAATTAATAAGTTGGTTGGAAGAGTATTGAGAGTGAAACGGGTGTTTTGAAGGAAAGGAAATTGGATACGTAAGTTGTACTATTGGAACAACCAAAGAATTTATTAATAATTTTAAAGCCATGTAAATAGCACAAGGAGTGCCATTAACTGTTAGCTAGGATAATACAAGGAGACATATAGCAGAGTAGAAACGAGGGAAGAGTGAGAGTGGATAGATAAAGGATAGTCTATTGCTGCATGCTTGCATCAAAATTAAGCGGATATCCGGCTCTTTGGTTTTTTTATTATTTTTATATATAACAAATTGATCGGCGGATCTTTATACTTAATTTTATTAAAATTGCAATTAGGTTCCTAATTTTTTTTAATTGGATTCTTCTGTTTGATTGTCTTATTCAATAACTATATATATATATATAAAGATAATTGGATGTTTCGGTGTATATGTTTTTATACTCGATCATTTTATTCCAACAGGATAACTACATCCATGATTACTATTTTATCTTTATAAAACTACTATTTTCATAAACCACCCATTAACTTCTATTACCTTTTATGTAAAAAAAAATTATTATCTTTTTTTTAAAATGAAAAAAAGTTAGGTACATAGTGCTATAGATTAACCATAAACACTTAATTTAGGGTAGAGACAACGTGGATTGGTGCTTTAATTTGGGCCTTTTGTAATTTTGAGAGTTTTATTTTCATAATTTTAACCTTTTGTAGATCAAAATAATTGTAAAAGGTTTATGAAATAATACTTGAGTTGAATTAACACCTAGATGTTAAAACTTTACAAAACCATCTCATAATTAATTCAGTTGTCTTTACATCACATTCTAGATTCACTAATTTATTGTCTATACTTTTAATTAGGTATTTGTATAAAAAAATTCATGACGATAATTATATAGAAGAATCCAATTTAAAAAATAGGGACTCAATTAAAAAAATCATAGGCCTAATTGAGAATTTTGTTAAAAAACATAGGGAGTTGTAATATGATTTTTAATCTTATTTATAAGAAAAAATATTTGTTGAAAAATATAACATTCACTTTGATCCGATGATTTTTACATCTTGAAAATATTGGTTTCCCATTATTAATTGGGAAATATATACAAGAAGGAAAATGATGTGTATGTAAAAGGTGAAAATATATATTAACTTGAAGTCAGAAAAAGAACGAGGATGATAACATTTCTTTTACCTAAAATTATTGAATTGGAACTATTTTTTAAAAAAAATACTTTTTAGAGTGTAACTAGTTGAATTATATGATTATTTGACGTTAAAAGAAATGATGAAAAATTTTATTTAAAAAATAAAAATGAGAATAAATATTTTAAATAAAACTATCTTTAAATAAAATTTGAAGTTATAAACAGTTTTCTTCTTCTTCTTCTTGGCTCGTGTGCTTGAGCGTATTTTGAATTTTTGAGATATGTGGAAAATCAACTCTTTCTTTTGGGCCCCTACTTGACCAAAATAATACTAATCGTACACCAAGCATGGCATGCCTTTGATTCGTGTCCAGCCCAAGCCCAGTACTCAAACTCACGTTAATATTTTCTCAATTTCCAGCCCAAGTCTCGTGATAGATCTGAACGAATACTTTATTTTAAAGTTTAAACTTAACTCTCTTTTTTTTACTGAAAGTTTAAACTTAACGATTCATTTATTATTATTATAAACAATTAATTAATATAATCTGTTCGTCCAACCTAATAGTTTGAATACGAGACTCGTCTATTTTTCATTTCCATATTGTGTCTATAGCTAGACAAAAGAAATTGCAATTTCAGTTTTAGTAAATAACTTTCCAGCGCCCAATGGAGTTGTAATTTGGGAGAGTACTGGATTACGATTTTAAAGGATTTTTTTTTAAAAAATATAAGAAAAAGATTGTGATATTTAATCAGAAATTTTAAACAATATAAATATTCTTATAATATTCCAAAAATATTTTAAAGATTTTTTTAAAG
Organism: Glycine latifolia; assembly: GCA_013407115.1. NCBI lineage: Eukaryota > Viridiplantae > Streptophyta > Magnoliopsida > Fabales > Fabaceae > Glycine > Glycine latifolia. The sequence continues at coordinate 4,845,649 of CM023957.1, forward strand.
AGAACAATGAAATTTAATAATATTCAATTAGTTTTTTTATAATTTATAAAAAATATTTTAATATTAAAAAATATACAAATTTTTGATGAATTATTTTTTGATATGAGTTTTAATGAATTTATCTAACTTTTTAGTGTAAAAATATACTCATATCAAGCAATTTCACTTATGTCTTCAAGATTTTCTTAATTTTTTTTCTCTATCAAATTACTTTTTTTATCTTCTAATGTAAATCAAAATATTAGTGAAAATAAAAATAACATTACTAGAAAGAAAAAAATGAATATCTTAAATTAGAGTTAGAGACTCGAAATTGGGAAAAAGCATAATAGCCCTATGAAAGAAATATTGAATTATCTATCTCAAATCAAGAAAAAGATATTAAAAATAATTATGTAGGATCAATAGTAAGGGTATAAAGAAAAAGAAATTCTTTTATCTCGTCATATGTATTCTCTTTTCTATTGTTTCATACTTGGTACAAAAATAAGATTTACTTAAAAAGATATTGAACAAGTCAAAATTCAAAAAATAATATTATTTTTTTAAAATAAGTTTGTCATATATATTTTTCTTATTATTTTGGTGAAAAATATCAAATATATATTTTTCTTTTTTTTATTACTTTCTGAATTAATGTTTGTGTTGTGTGTTAAAGTTAAGGAAGAGATTATATAATTCCTTTGCACAATTGAATATTGACTCGGGAGCTTGTATGTGTAGCAATTAGAGAGGGATGACTCAGTGGTGTAAAGAACAAATGTGATGTTCTTGGCCACTGGTAGGTGGTGCGGTTGACTCTCTTAATGAAGTTTTTTTATTTATAAAAAAATTAGTTTAGGTCCCTTTCGTTGTTGTGTCGGTCCCATGGGTGAGCAGCATCTCCTGACCATAAACAAAAGCATTGGACCAAGAAAGAAAAAAAAAACAGCACAGGGACAAATTGGCAAACTACATCTTAAGCTCAAGACACAATGCATGCTTCATTTTGATTTTTTGAGAAAAAATTCCTTTTAAGTAAAATTTTGATTATAAATTATAAATTTTAACGTTCTAAAGATTGAGTAAGCGTTAAAAATCTAAATTGAAAAGGATCTCTACATTGGAAATGCCCCCAATATATAAGCGAAAAACAATGCAACTTCTCTCTAGTGTAGCAAACGTTTCCCGCGAAGAATTAATCATTAGAATTTTGCTCTTGGATAAATTGTTTCATTCATTAGTAAAATAAAGAAAACTTATGTTGTAATGTCGATTTCGCATTCAAAGTGAACATAACCGTGACAAATATGATGTCTGTTTATTTTAAATAACATAAAAATTAAGCACACATGTATTCTAAAAAAATTATTCTACGGATGATCATCATTTTCAGATATGTAATACGGGTACAAATACATGTACGGTTTGTGAATTGTACGTGTAGATACGCAGTTCATCTATATCCCATTTTATATTATTGTTACGAGATTTTCATTAAATAGATATCGGTACTCGTTTGTGACAATGAGAATTCGGTACACAATACACGTGTTGCATGAATAGAAACCCATCGTAACAAAACTCTAAAAAAAATGTTCTTAATTTCTTACTCAACTGAAAAATTAACAAACCCTAACAATATATTACAGATGGAATCGCCGATCATAGACGAACTTTGCTGGAAAAAAAAAAAAAACAAAACAGATAAGCATCAATATATAGACCATATGCATGCTGTGTACGGAGTATTGTTTTTGCACCACGGGGTGATTGAAATTGAACCGTTAGCGTCATTGTAATATGCAAAACGGAGTCAGCTAGCACATTTATGTGTGCATCTTCTTCACATCTCACCACCATTAAAAAAATAATAGTCTCGCAGAAATATCTTTTCTGCGCACCGCAGATCACTGAATACTGCCTAACTTACATGTGCATGAACGACTACAATGGCGCCGAGTTAGGCTTATAAATCAAATTACACACAGTTCATAGAAAATCCAACCCTATTATTATTCTGTCTACGTTTAACCCACTTGATCTCTTCTTCTCTTTTTTCTTTTTCTTTTTTTCTTAATCTGCAGGTGAACTCTTTTTGTTTTCTAAGCTATAGAAAGTAGAAACCGCATATAATATAATTAATTAATTATAATTTAGGTGTCACTCTCCTCCTTGTTAAAGAATTAATTAACCTAGCTAGAGACATGTCTATAAGAGAGGACTAACGGTGAAGGTTTAAGCCTCTTTGGCCTATTCTTTATCGTGAGAGTTTCGCCTTTATTCTCAGCCATGTTTCCTTCTTTTCCAGCTTAAACCGCTACCCTACAAAACCTTTCACAATTCTCTCTCTCCCTAGCTATCTCTTTCGTTCTGTCTACATTGACCTAGCTAGCTACAAACCCTGCATTAACCATGATCACTGGTAAGGATATTTATGATGTTTTCGCGGCTATTGTGCCCCTCTACGTTGCTATGATATTAGCATACGGCTCAGTTCGGTGGTGGAAAATTTTCACACCTGATCAATGTTCTGGCATAAACCGCTTCGTTGCTGTGTTCGCAGTTCCACTTCTTTCTTTCCACTTCATCTCCTCCAATGACCCTTATGCTATGAACTACCACTTCATAGCTGCTGATTGTCTTCAAAAAGTTGTCATTTTGGGTGCTCTCTTTCTATGGAACACCTGCACAAAACATGGTAGCCTAGACTGGACAATCACCCTCTTCTCACTTTCAACTCTTCCAAACACACTTGTCATGGGGATCCCTCTATTGAAGGCCATGTATGGAGACTTCTCAGGGAGCCTCATGGTCCAAATTGTGGTGTTGCAAAGTGTGATATGGTACACCCTCATGCTGTTCATGTTTGAATATAGAGGTGCAAAACTCCTCATCACAGAGCAGTTCCCTGAGACTGCAGGCTCCATAACTTCCTTCAGGGTTGACTCAGATGTTGTCTCACTCAATGGTAGAGAGCCACTTCAAACAGATGCTGAGATAGGAGAAGATGGAAAACTTCATGTGGTTGTTAAAAGATCAGCAGCTTCTTCCATGATATCTTCATTCAACAAGTCTCATTTAACTTCCATGACACCAAGAGCATCTAACCTCACTGGGGTTGAGATCTATTCTGTTCAGTCATCAAGAGAACCAACCCCAAGAGCTTCGAGTTTCAACCAAACGGATTTCTATGCCATGTTTGCAAGCAAGGCACCGAGTCCAAAACATGGCTACACAAACAGTTTCCAGAGTAATAATGGTGGTATTGGTGACGTTTACTCGTTGCAGTCTTCAAAAGGGGCAACGCCAAGGACTTCTAATTTTGAAGAGGAGATGTTGAAGATGCACAAGAAGAGAGGAGGGAGGAGCATGAGTGGCGAGTTGTTTAATGGGGGTTTGGTTTCTTCTAATTACCCGCCACCGAATCCAATGTTTTCAGGGTCTACGAGTGCTGGTGGTAAGAAGAAAGATAGCAGTGGTGGCGGTGGTGCTGCAGCACCTAACAAGGAGTTACACATGTTTGTTTGGAGTTCAAGTGCATCACCAGTTTCTGAGGGGAATTTGAGGCATGCAGTTAATAGAGCTGCCTCTACTGACTTTGGAACTGTCGATCCTTCTAAGGCTGTTCCACACGAAACTGTTGCCTCAAAAGGTAGTCACATATCAAACGTATATCATGCACTCAGAATTCCCTTTTTGCCTTTTGCTCCTCAGTCTTAGATGTATTGATTTTCAGCTGCATAGGAAAAATCATTACATTAATCTTTATGTGGATATATAATTGAGTCTGATTATTTTTTTCAATAATTAAAAAACTTAATTATGTATCATGCAGAGATTATCAAGATCATCACTATGTGGTGGTCTCATGATTTTTTTTGTAAGCAATATTGGCATTAACTTTGAATGTGTGATTTTGAATGCAGCTGTTCACGAATTGATTGAGAACATGAGTCCTGGGCGTAGAGGGAGTGGGGAGAGGGAGCCTGAAATGGATGAAGGAGCCAAAATTCCCACAAGTGGATCTCCATACACTTGCCAGAAGAAGGTGGACATGGAAGATGGCAATGCAAACAAAAACCAACAGATGCCACCTGCAAGTGTCATGACAAGACTCATTCTCATCATGGTTTGGAGGAAACTCATAAGAAATCCTAATACTTACTCCAGTCTTTTGGGACTCACGTGGTCTCTCGTATCATTTAGGTATATCATCATGAATTTCAAATAAAAATAAAATAAAAAAGTTTACTTGTTGCTGTCCCTTAATCAATGGTTTGCTTGTGTGCATGCATGCAGGTGGCACATTGAAATGCCAACCATTGTAAAAGGTTCCATCTCAATACTGTCTGATGCTGGTCTAGGAATGGCCATGTTCAGTCTAGGTACTTGTAATGAGCCCTTTATTTTATTTTTATTTTTTGTCTCCATTATGTGAACTATGTCATATGTTAATATGTTATATATCAACAAAATTTTGGGTAATTACTCCTATATGGGAATAATTGTTAATATATAATGTATTTAACTGTAAGCAGGTCTATTCATGGCATTACAACCGAAGATCATTGCCTGTGGAAAATCTGTGGCAGCATTTTCAATGGCTGTTAGGTTCTTGACAGGTCCGGCTGTGATTGCTGCAACCTCAATAGGCATCGGACTCCGTGGAGTTCTTTTGCATGTTGCAATTGTCCAGGTGAAATGAAACTCCCTTTATCTATTAATCAAAGAAAGGCTAATTAATAATGTTGTTATTTTTAGTTTTTTATGACACGGAGTTTATTATTGCAGGCTGCTCTTCCCCAAGGTATCGTTCCCTTTGTGTTCGCCAAAGAATACAATCTCCATGCAGATATACTTAGCACTGCGTAAGTTTTTTTTTTTCTACACTTATCTATGCTCCTACCATATGTATTAGATCATTAAATTTAAGGCATCAAATTAAAGAAGTTCTAAAAGATATTTTGCAAATTGTGCAGGGTTATATTTGGGATGCTAATTGCATTGCCCATAACCATACTCTACTACGTGCTGCTTGGAGTTTAATGTGTCTTGGGAGACAAAAGCAGTAGAAAAAGAAGTATATGTTGCTGTAACTGCACGTACTACGTAAACCCAAGGTCACGCTCAAGCGGGGTGGATGAAGGGAAATGTAGAAGATATTGGATTTTAGATGTTAGAGTGATAGAGAAATTATATATAGTATATAGTAGAATGCTATATATATTAATTATTTATGATTCATATGAAAGTTTTGGTTTGATTCGTTCCAAATTGCCAGCCCACTCTGAAATATTCTCTCTATTTGTTAATGGAAAAATCTTTAAGATAGGTACGTAGGAAAGCAAGAGATTACAACCTATGAGGCGCGAGAGAGATCAACATGTTGATGCTATTTTTTGGTAACACAAATACCCGTGTAGCAAGTTGCTTGTTTTTTTTACTCTCTCGATCATGGCCAGTTGATATGAAATCCAGTCTTAAAAATTACACATTCTAACATTTTTAAACTTGCTACATTGAACTTTGGGATTTCCGAATGAGTTAGCATTTATTCTTCCTTTCAACCTCACAGAAAAGAATCAGATTGAGTATCTGAGATTTTAATTTTCGACGACCTTAACTTTTCAATTTCCTTCATTGATAAGTAAAATATTGTCATCAATTTATTTTAAGAATTTCAATTGGAGGTTTGAACGATAAGGGGTAACGGTAACACGAGCTATTGAAGAAAATTTTCTGACTCAAATTATTAAAAAGCCTAGACTCTTAAGGAATGTGTGTGTGTGTATATATATATATATTTTTTTTTTTTTCTTTTTAAATGAAGTTTTATGAGATAAGTATAGTGTTGTATGTATGGAGGAGGCCTAAACGTTTGAACATTTTAATGGGAAGGGAACAATACAACAGCATTAATTTTTTTTTGTTCAGCCAAAATAACAACAGCATTACTTACTATCTACGCATTGATCTAGATTAATAAGAGTTGTAAATATAAAAGCCATCTCTAGCATGGTAGTGTTGCCTTTTTAAATTACTCTTTTGATTTGTATGTATGAATGCATCTGTATAAACTACTAGTTATATTAGTCAATATTGATCAGTAGATCGAATATCAAAAGCAGGGTTGCTTCAGTGCATCGTTCCAGTGGTTGCCTTTTTCCAAAAATGTTTTGTTACTGTCCTTGGGATCTTGTTCAAACATAATAAATACTGAAAACTTCAGTCCCTGGCCATGTGACTTACGGATTATAAACGGCTCTATTTGGATAAAAAAAATCTTAATTCATGTTACCCTTCTATATTATAGGCGTAGGTGTTTGAGATATTCCAAAAGTTTCATTTATTAAAGTTTCAAGGAATTGTCTTGTTCTTAGCCACCCAATTCATGTCCCAGTCAATTACATCCAATGAATAATGATATGCCCCGACAACTTTGGTGATTAGAATAATCAACTCAACATGTAAGTATACTGATAACGCTAGTATCAGCGTCATGAAGAATTTAATCCATTATTACAAAGAGTTGATGCGTACTGTCACTAATTAGAACATTTATAATATATAATTATTTAGATAAGTTATTAATTATAATTTTGTGAATCTTATAATTTTACATAAATTTAAATATTTTATATAAAATTTATTTTAATATTAAATAGAAGTAAGTAATTAACTTAATTTTACAAGTTTTATAATCCTTGAAAAATATTTTATTTATGATATGGATTTATTAAACAATAATTACTTATATAAATAAAAAATACTTATATAAATAATGTCATATATCATCTGTTCCAATAAAAAAAATATTACTTAAAAAATTAAATAAGTCATATAAACAATCTCTTTTTTAAAAATACTCTTAAATGATATTACAATTATTAATATGTATCTAACATTATTCTTGTCAACTTTTTTTACATGTATGAGAAAAACAAAGTTAATTTTCCATTTAAGTCGATGTGTATAATAGTACTGTATAAACTAAATCTCAAGGAAGTCAGCATAACGAAAACCCATATATTCATCGATTTATTTAACATTAATTGAAAAAAAAAGAGCCTTGTTGGCTAAATTTGAGCATTACATACACTGGTTGACCGAAAAAAGTTTCTTGGAAATTACAGACAGCTCTTAAAGCCATGTCATCTGACAATTTGATTAAATCATAATCCCAAGTAGATACTGATGAATCTGAGAGGGATGAAAAGAATCATTTTGTATTTGAAACATGACAAGAAAAAAAAATCCATTAATCAAACTAATGAGATTAGATCAGAAACATCACATGTGCTTAGGTTCCTTATAATTTCATCAAATGATCTTGATCCCCTCCCCATTAGGATCACCCTGTACGTGTGCCACGATAGAGTTTAAGAAACATACAAGCACCGTAATGATAGATTAAGAGAAGAATTGGTTTTCCACATTAATTTATTTTAAGATTAACACGTTGTATTGGCTCTGGTCACGTGGAAGTCCAAAGGGGAAAGGGGTGTCTTGTCTTATTTATTTCGAATGTGGAAGCTAACAGATTGGAATTGGCAGTATTGCACATGAAGGTTGTCCCAGTTCCTGCTACCTTTCAGACATTTCTTCAATAAAATAATGAGTTGAACAGTTTGTGTAAACAGTAGAGAGAACATAATGCATCCACTGACAGAAGGATCTCTGGCCTAAATAGTGAAAACCTAATTAATTGGTTTATTTGTTGGTCTGTGGGTGTTTCTGTGTGTTTGTGTCTAGTGTAAATCAATCTTAGGCTAAGTTAATTGCATTCTTTGTGCTTGCGTCACCGAATCCAAGATATTATTATTATGGTTAGTCAAGAAATTAATTTTGCAGCTCCCAATTGCACCGCCTTAAGGAAATCGCAACATGAATAAACATATATTCAAAATTTCCATATAGGTGCGTAGTAATTTTTTTTTTTGTTAATTTAACTTCCAAAATATCTTTTTATCGTATTATAGAGACAAAATATTTATTATTTTTTTCTGATAACTAATATTCATATGAAACATGACGATCATTTACGTAGAAGTATCTCCTTTCCTAATTACAAAATTTTGCATTCATAAGATTTGAAACCCAAAATTTTACTTAAAGATCCATATCATATTGTCATTTGAACTAGTCTAATATTGGTTTCAAAATTATTTAACATATGAAAAGAATAAAAAAAATATTCTATATGTGAAAATACTCATAAACCTACTCTTTTAAGATTTTAAATTGAAAAATGAAAACAAGTTTAGGAACGAGGACAACACAAATAAACATTGTAGACTAAAACCTGAATGAAAAAAGTTTAGGGACTAAAATGAATCAAATATTTGTTCAAGGCAAAAAATCAAATTTTAATTTTTTTAAGAATTAAAAATATAATTAATCCAAAAAATCATGTAAAAATAACTGTTTTGCCTGTTTATTATATTCCTCTTCTCCATATGGTTAACGTTACTTAAGCTTTGTTTAGATTGATGAAAAAATATAAAATAAAACAAAAATAAATTAAAATGCAATAAAATAAAATGAAACACAATGATAAAATAAAACTTCCATTTCACTGCTTAGATATGTTGCAATGAAATGCGATAAAATTTATATTTCGTTCCTTTGCTGTCAAATTGAGAAGGAAAAAAATAAGATAAACTATAAAATAAAATGAAATTTGTTCCACTAATTTTTATTATAGTCGTCCTCATTTTACCAATTTAAACAATACTACCATTGTATTCCATTCTTCATTGCATCCTCTTCTACCAATCCTAACATAACCTTAGCTAATCACTCAACAATCACAAAACAATGAAAACTAAATCCAAGGTTTCACATCGTTAGCAGGTTTAGAGAACCCAATGGAACGATCGAAAATAAATGTTAACAACACTCTTTTTCAGGATAATTTTTATTGTAGGATGAATTTAATGTCAAATCTATTAAATCAAAATAATGAAGTTTTAAAAAATGTGCTAAAGAATATATTATAGGTGATCATTTATTTTCTAAAAAAATATTTTTATTTAATTCCTAAATGTGTAAAAAAAACATGATAGTTATGTCTTGTATATAACTTAATTACAAATTGTTGGTAAAAAATATAATTTAATGTCAATTTGGTTATTGAATATTATAGTTTAGGAATAAAATTATCCCACCAAACTAACAAAACTTAATTGTCGTACTTTTGCTTTTTTCAAATATTAAATCATAATTTTCTTAATTTCATAAACTAAATTATCATATATTTACACTTTCATGGACCAAAATGATAATTTATCCTAAAAAATAAATAATGTATACACTAATAGTATAAACTATTTTTTTTTCTTCCAAATAGAGTAAATTTTTTTTACATTATTATTCAATCATTAAACTATCATATATGATAAATTTATACATTTTTATAATAAATACCTTATAAATCATATCAATAATTTATGATTGATTGACAATATAAAATCGTTTAGACTAACCATCTATGTCTATTAAACTAAAAAAAAGAAATGTTAATTAATGTAATAAGGGTCTAGTTAAAGAATAAAAAATGAAATGTTTTTATTTAAAAAATATTATTAATGCATTCCCTCCATAAATTCACATTCCCTACCAACATGATTTACAATAACAACTTTCTATTCTTGATTCCTTAACCACACATGTTAGCTAGAGCCAAAAATATATTCTGAAAAGGTGATCATCAGGTGCTACAAATTACAGAGACTGCATAATTCCATTCTTATTACAAATAAAATTGAGAACCCTCTTTCCCCATGATGAGATGTAGCAAATTGAGATGAGTATAATAACCAAAAAAGTAATTCTGTTTTCTGTGAAATTACAAAATGCAACAGTAGCTCCTATTCTATAGGCCGGAAAAAAACTTCGTAACTCCGGATAAGAATCAACCAAATCATTCATTTACAGATAGATGTTTCAACTTGAGTAGCAGTTGCCTATGTGTAATAGAACCATTGTATCTATGTGTAATAGAACCATTGTATCCTAGTACGGCTTCAATAGTATAATATATTTGAACATAAACTATCAAAATCCAAACTGGTTAGATTGGAATCTAGAAATCACAGAAGGGAAAAATGCTAGGTTAATTATCATCTCATGTTATGCAGTATTAGGAATTTTGTTAGACATTTTCAGCACTGGAGTGTCCATTTTGGGAAGTTCCATTTTCTTTGCTTAGTTTAGATTTTGGTAAAAGGGTGGCCTGTCGAGGAAATATCTTGTTTGATTGCTGCTTCAGATTAAGGTAAGTGTAAACAGACATACCAGCAATAGCTGTAAATGCCCCACAGATACTGATTATGCCTGGATTGGATCCAAAGAGATAATAGTTTCCCAGGAGGATAATGCATGTCTTAAACTGCCCAAGAACAACATGTGAGATGGCGGATGTAGCACTGTAAATTGCAACCAAAAGATACATGAAGAAACTAACCAGCAACAGTTAAGTATACGACAATGTTCTGAATGTAATACAGAAACATATACAATTAATAAACTTTAAGAAATGATCGGGGTATGACACTTTTTAAATGATCTAACATTCATTGTTAACAAGCTTTTCATACTTGTTTACTTGTGCATCTGGCCATAGGTCAGTATTAGCACATAACTATCAAAGTTTGCTATGTCTATGAACTTATCTTGAAATTCTTAGTGCATAGAGGATCACTATTTTCGTATATTGCAAGAGGATTCGTTAATGGTCTGCCTTACCACTCGAATATACAACTTTATTAGTAACTTAGCTCCTTGACATTGTTGATATTGCAAAGAATTTAGAACAATCTGACTCGAAGAACATATCTAGCAATATTCTAATTATAACATTTTTTAATATCTAGCATTCTTCTCACCCAAACCAAGAATAAGTAACATCATGAAAGGAAGCTAAGAAAAACCAAGTGACCTCTTTATGTTGGGCACATTGGAGGTCAGGTCATTAGTAAATCATCACTTAATTTGATAAAAACAACCTGGTGACACACCTACTATTCTACCAAAAACTGAAATTGGAATTCTTTTAACAGGCAAAATATTCAACAATTAAAGATAGTAATGCATGTTCCTTACCCTAGTGCTAAAGCACCAGACCACTGAAGCAAAAATCCAAGAATGGCTGATGTGAGTATCATCAATGTGTTAATGAAGTTCCAATCAAAGGAAAGTACACCAGGAGGGTCTAAGCAGGGTAACATAGCAGCCAGAAAAATTAAAGTAATAGGTGTTGTTTTCCACATCAACCTGTTGATCAATCCACAAATAAGGCAAGGAGAAAGGAATATTGTGATGTAAATGGGAATTGGAGATGGGATCAGGATAACATAATATAAAGATATAATAAATACTTACGAAAAGCCAAAAGAATAAACAAATAAATTACTCACGCCAAAGCTGTCCAGTTCTCTTGCTGCTGCAGTCCAGACCAGAGGATTTTATTTACAGCACTAGGTATAATCCATGCTAATGCTACACAGGCACCAAAGAAATGGAACTGCAAATCCGTCACTGTAGCCACAGCAACACCAATAGATACCAGCGTTAATGCTAAAGCCTGTAAAGTTTCAATTCAACTCATAGTAGTAAGCATTTTAATAATAACAATAAAAAAAACAAGATAGGTATGAAAATTCTGAAATCTTGAGTCAATTATGTAGAAACCATTTTGACATACTACTGATGGTAGCCTCATCATTTACTTCTGAAACATAGAATACGCACATCAATGTGACTAGAGTGTATAGGTTAACTAATTTAATCAATGGTTTTCAACTGGCATGATGTTAAAGATCACAAACTCATACAAAATGATAAATCTCAAAAACCAATAGTCCTAGTTACTAGACCTTTTTTCCAACTAAAATTTTGAGCTGCATTCATAGGTCCTCAGAAGCACATATAATGTCATGAGATATCACTTTAAATCTACTGAAGCATTCTGTTATCTTCCACAAACATATAGGAGCAATAGAGGTGTCAGGACACAGGAGGGCATTCAATAGTGAATAGACATGCTTTATAGTTTGGTAAAGCACTTCACTTCATAATGAAAAGATGGGATTAGCTACTTGAACGTTATTTTAGGTTAAAAGTGAAGATGCTTACAAGAGTTCATAGAACAAATATGTGCACACATTTCAAATCAAAAAGGAAAAAAAAACTATTATTTCTACAAGCTCCAGAACACTCTTTTTTATCCCCATCAAATGTACGTGCCCTGCCAACGTTAATGCATTTACCTTGGGCCAAGAAACTTTCTTCCAGTACAATACAAATTCTGCCATAATTATTGAAGGTGTTACTGCAATCTTTGCCATCTGATAGAAGCCAATGCTGAAGATATAGATATTAAGTTCAGAGTACAAAACAAAATACTTTAAATAAAAATATCATAGTTGGGTTACCTATTATACTTCAAGCTGACATTAGCAAGGCCAGTAGATAGAGACATAACAAATCCAAGAGTAAATAAAGCAGATAGCTTAGTTGATTTTGAGGGAGATGCAGGAAGCAAAGAAAATGCATTTAGTACAGCCATTAAGAGCCAGCTCACTGTATAGTGAATTAGTGAGAGAAGTATGGGGAATTCGAATTTAACAGTTTGAAGAACCTGAAAGGAAAAATGAAAAACAAAAGGCAAGAAATCAGAATCTAAAAACCATGGTTATTTGAAATTCTGACACAGAACACAGCCCAACCAGACAGAAAGGGAAGAGAGTAAACGAACCATTTTGTTCATGAAGATAATACTAATTGCAATAAAAAAATTGAAGGAAAGTGCTGCAGCTGGACCACATGTACGCTGTTGTTGACGTTTTGCACCTTCAGAGGAACGAAATTCATTAAACAGAGAACCTCTCAAGTCTTCCAGTGCTCTTCCTACAACGAGAAGTAAAAGGTAATAGAAGATAGTAGGGAAGGTTTCTTACAGAGTTATGAACTTGAATAAAGATTGAAATGTTCATAATAAGCATATAGAATTACAAATGCAACTCCTAGAATTTTAAACAAATCAGCTCTATCCAAAAAATATCATTCTAATATTGGAAATTTTGGTTTAAGAAATAAACTATCCAAAACAGTGAGAATTGAATAAAACTTGACCACATATGATGGAAGTTGAAAAGGCTTTGAACAAGGCTTTGCTAAATTCTATGGTTAAACTTAAATCAACTTCTCGTTCTCGTGTCATGCAAATATATGGAGATTTGAATACAAATATATGGAATGAACAAGACTTTGCTAAATTCTAATTGCAGCTCATTTCTAGGCCTGGAAAAGGTTTTGCTGGGATTTCAAGGAGGTTCACAACCTAGATTAAAACATAACAAGAATCATTGTGTTTGAGTGAACATTTTCAAAATTGATTTTAAAGTGAAGTGATTTATGTTTGAATAATGTTATTCTTACTGAGTTAGCAGTAAATCTTAATACAATATTTTTTATTTTTTGCAAAAGTTACTTAGTACATGTTTGGATTTATGTTGAATCATCCAAAGTCATTGAAATAATAGCTAATGTAGTCGTAGTTTTAAGTAAATGTTCACATAATTGGTCTCACGTGGGAATTTGTTAAATTCTGGATTCAAAATTGATTTTGAATTGAATAACGTGTTTGGATGTCCATTTTTCACCAGCTTATGCACGTCCATTCTGAAGCATTATAGAGTTGCTTCTGCGTCTTTTAGTTATATGATGTATAAATATGTGAGTTACTAACTTGCATTTAAAATAAAAAATATTCAAACTTAACTTGCTTCACTTCAAATTCTATTCTAACCAAAATCATTTTTGTTTAAAGTCAATATGATAAACACTCACCTAAACACACACTTAAAAGTTGCTTGAATTCAAAATTAATTTTAGACCTAAAATCCATTTCTCAAAGTGGGATCAAAGATGTGACCAAACTATGTGAATATTTATTTAAAATCACATTAGCTAATATTTCAACTTGATTTTGGATGATCCAAAGCATATCCAAACATGTACTCAGTTCTAAAACAAAATTGTTCAAGGTACTCTAGCAAAGACGCAAACATATGTCTGATAAGGCACCAAAGGATTAAAAAGAAAAAAATAAAATGGGAAAAATATTAGAAAGTCTTGCTTTCTTCATATAGGGCATGGAAAGAAAATTTGGAAGTCCCAAACCCATTTTTGCACGTCTTCACTCTTCACCAACAAAGAATGAAAGTTGCTGCAAACAATGTATTGAAAAGAGTAATGATACACGAACACCATTTTATTTTAAACATCTCACCAGTAGGTCTCATCTCTTTTTTATCTTTTTCTTCTCTCTCCCTATGTGTCTAGTACAATTGATGTTCATCAAACATTTTCCTTCTGAAAAACCTCAAAGTTGCTGTAACTATAAACAATGTAAAGTTGACGGGGGATAATCCGATGCTACATTATCTAAGCTTAAACCACACTGATAAACCCCAAACCCAGCTAAACAGAAAAAACTTCGAGCACTGTGGAGCTCATTCTAAAAAAAAATGAATGTTAACTTTCAGTGTATAGTAATTATTAATACCTTTTTCTCCAGCATCGCTATCTTTGCGCTTGAGAATCTTTCGAACGTCTTTCCCTAGTAATAAATTGAACATTTTGAGAAGATGGCACTCAATCGGAGAGAGCAAATGAAGCAACTAACAGCAGCACTGGCACTTGGTTTGGGTGTGAAAGAAGACAATAAATAAAAAGAGACAAAAGTTTAGGAGAAAAAGGAAGATGGACACGTGGATTATGCCGGTGATGGCGGAGAATGGCAGCTGTCGGCGACCCCTTAATACCTTTTCACATGACAAGACATCCAGTTTAACGTTGTCTTTTTGTTCATCCACCAAAAACGGTGTTGTCTCCATATACCCATTCAATGTGACGGCAGAAGAGGCACTTTACTAATTGTAAAAAGCGCTTTTTTGACCAATTTAGGATTTTTTTTTCAGAACTTATTTACCAAAACTATAAAAAAAATTAATTGATACTGTTTGTATTTTCTGAATTTTAGGTTTGGTCCTATAGTGTCATGTTCTTCTGGACCAGCAGGAATCAAGCAATGAATGCATTCCTCACTAGAAAGCCAACATTTTTTGTCTTACAAATCAAGTTTTTAGGCTTTTTTTCTCTTCCCACATATCGTCAACCACATATCGTCAAGCAAAGGCTTAGCTATTGCACAGAGGGTCCTTAACCTTGTATCCTCCAAAAAACGTGGTAATACTGTTGAGAGTCGTCAAAGTCATCTTAGGCTTATTGATGACATGTTGGAAAACAATGTAACAATTCCTCTTGGTCACAATTCAGCTACTAATGGGACTACAACTGAAATAACTATTGAGTCCTCTGTTCTACATATGGAAAAAGGGTTCGGAGTTGATGTGTTCTTCTTGTCACAAGCCGTGAGTTCATGTGGTTCCAAGCGTGAGCTTTGGGGAGGAATTCAGTATCACTGCCTAGCAATAACAAATGGGTTCGTTGCCAGTGTTTATGTTGGAAGTTCTTTGATAAGTTTGTACAGCAGGTGTGCCTTGTTGGGTGATGCATGCCGTGTGTTTGAAGAAATGCCTGTCACAAACGTAGTTTCGTGGACAGCAATTATTGCTGGGTTTGCACAAGAATGGCATGTTGGCATGTGCTTGGAGCTCTTCCAAGAAATGAGGGGTTCAGATTTGAGTCCAAATTATTTCACGTACACCAGTGTTCTGAGTGCTTGTATGGGCAGTGGAGCACTGGGACATGGGAGATGTGCTCATTGTCAAATAATTCGAATGGGCTTTCATTCTTACCTCCACATTAATAATGCTCTCATTTCCATGTATTCCAAATGTGGGGCAATTGATGATGCCTTGTACATATTTGAAAATATGGTGAGCAGGGATGTTGTCACGTGGAACACCATGATCACTGGCTATGCACAGCATGGGCTTGCATAAGAGGCAATTAATCTCTTTGAAGAGATCATAAAGCAAGGTGTTAATCCTGATGCTGTTACTTACCTTGGTGTTTTATCCTCGTGTTGGTAGGTCTTGTCAAAGAAGGTCAAGTTTACTTTAATTCCATGGTTGAGCATGGTGTGCAGCCTGAGCTAGATCATTATTCTTGCATTGTAGATCTTCTTGGTCGGGCTGGTTTACTTCTGGAGACTCATGATTTCATCCAAAATATGCCTATTTTTCCCAATGCTGTAATATGGGGTTCACTGCTTTCTTCCTCTAGGCTTCATGGAAGTGTTCCAATTGGCATCGAGGCAGCAGAAAATAGGTTATTGATGGAACCGGGGTGCTCAGCAACACTTCAATAACTAGCAAATCTATATGCAAGAGTTGGTTGGTGGAATAAGGTAGCAAGAGTGCGAAAATTAATGAAAGACAAAGGTCTAAAACCAAATCCTGGTTGTAGTTGGGTTGAAGTAAAAAGCAAAGTCCATAGATTTGAAGCACAAGATAAGTCAAACAGCAGAATGACAGACATGCTTTTGATAAAATGAATAGTCTGATGGACCACATGAGTAGTTTAAACCTTCAGTCTTAAATGTTTGAAGAGGAAAATATTTGGCTTTCATAATGCTAACTCCATTGTCGTGACTTTTTAACATTTCCAGCATTGACTTACAGATTTGTTCATTTTTTACGTCTGCATAATAATTTTTTATTTGTTCACTGTCCCTCCCTTGTATATTTGTATATCTGCCATGGAAATATCCACACCTGTTTTTAGGGTCAATGAAAATGCCCACACTCTATGCACAAATCATTGTCATTTGACAAAAGCTGACTATAAATATTAACCCAGGATTTTCCTCTGGGAGAAAGAACCCTCTTTCATACGACTTATGCCATGGTAAGTCTTGGTATAATCAACAATTTAGGGGCCCATTTTGAAGGGCCATCTCTATTTCCCTGTCCAAGAAGTAAACATCGTATGCATTTCCCTTCCCTAACAACTTATTCCCTGTTTATTTCAAAAAGAAAAGAAAAATGTAATGTTGAAAGGAAAATTTTCAATATTGTGTTACGAGAGAATTTGATGAACACTTAACATCCATGTTAGTACAGTTACAAGGAAAATACTCTTCATTCAAAATTGAGAAGAGAAGAAGACAGCCATATCATGAAAGCCAAGGTCAAAGAAGTGCTCTCCTTGGGGCTTTTAAGTTTACTGGGAGGAAAGGCCAACCGATTGGGGAAAAATGTTGAGTTGCAATTTGCAAACTCGCTTACGGTCCACCAACAGGTTGTTGATTAGATTTGGTCAACACAAGTTATCTAGTTGAGACACTGGGAGTCCAAGAGACAAGTTAAATTGTGTTCATTTTAAATCTTAGTCAAGTCGCAAGTCTAGTGTTGGTTTCTTAAGGAGAGTTACAGCATTTCCATACTTTCATTACATTCTTGGTCTCCCAAGCGAGGATATACTTACAAGTTACGTATGTTCATCTTTTTTTATGCTTCTTCTTTGACTTCAATACTAAATATGTTCATCTCTTTCTATCATATTTTAACCCCTTACACTTCTCTTCCTAGGTACTATTAAATGTCCATTGATAAATTTCCTTTACGAATATATTCTATTTTATCTCGAAGAGAATGTTCACACATGTAGAGTATATAATACGTAAAAGTGTCCACATATATATATCATCATTCATTAGTAAATATTTTGTATGCTTTGTTATTGTGAATGCTGCAGGATATCCATTTAGAGAGTTGAAACTGCTACTTAAAGTCAATCCAATACCAGATAAGCTTTTCCATTCAACTGTATTAGAAAGTGTGCTGCCAATCAACCAAACACACACTTAAGACAATCGGCACAACAGCATGAAGTTTATTTACATACCACTGATAGCAGAGCCAGGTTATTATAGCTAGCTATTATTACTTACACAGTCTGGTACTATCCTTCTTTTCCATTTTTTTGTTGTTGGTACTATCTACTAGACCCTGTTCATGCATGAAGCACAAAGGGCTTACAAAGTCTCAGGAACTAGCCCACCATCATGACGTTCCGAAAGCGCTGGCACTGGATCATATAGCGGAAAACTACAACGTTCATGAGCCTCAATTGGTGAAATAAGAACGAGGTGAGAAGAGGCGACGAGGCGAGAACATTCCCATGTAGCGTGGAGAAGCAAGGGCATCGATGGGTCTATAATCAGGCAAGATGAAAGCCTGACATTCCTCGCGGGCCCCAGCAGCAGCTCTGCTTTGTCCAATTCCATTGAAGGTCCCATACCTGATCAACCTCCCCAACCAAGACTTGGACTTCTTATTATTAGTCGTGGGACTCTGATGTCCGGCGTTCATCTTCTGGCATAGGTACTCCTTCACCGCATGCAACCCCTGCTCCACCACCTCCGGCGGCGGCGAACTCAGAGGGTTCCCTTCCACGCTAATCTTCTGCACCTTCTTCAGGCATCCGATGGAGTCCGGCAGGGTCCTGATCTTGTTGTAGCTAACGTCGAGTTCCACGAGGGACAAGAGGAAACCCACCGAGTAGGGGAGAGAGTCCAGGTACTGGAAGTTCTGACTCACGTTTAGGGTTTCCAGGTTTATCAGATTCTCCAGCTCTTCTGGGAGAGACCTCAGGCAGTTCAAACGCGCGTCCAGAATCTTCAATGCAGTCAGCTGAGAGGTCGGCCGAGGAAGGAACACCAGCTTGTTGGAGTTCACTGATAGCTTCTTCAGGTTTTTCAGCTCGTACCCTATCGTCTCTGGCAGCTGGATCAACTTGTTGAAGTTCGCATTCAACTCTTCTAAGCTTCTGCTCAACTCAATGTTACATTACATGTATTAGTTTAGTCACAAATTTTACATACAAAATCTATAATTGGAGTTTAAATTTTCAAAAAATATTTTTAAAATAAATATATTTTCATACATTCAGTAAAAAAAATAAAAAAAAATATATAAATGTTTTTTTATGAATTAGATAGGATTTTTTTTAATATTTATTTTATTTAAAGATTTAAATATATTTTTTTATCGTTAATAAATATTTGATTTTCCTTTTTTTTTTCCGTGTTTCCTACTAAAACAATTTTGTACATAAATTTATTAAGAAAAAAACTCAAAAATTAAAATATATTTAAGTCTTATTTAAATAAAACATTTATTAAACAAACTAACTCAATAACTGACTATTAACGTAACTCATGCATGCATGTCATAAGAAAATTACATATTAATGAATTTGTGTGACGTGACGATTGAAAACATGTGAATTTTGATAAATATGTTTAGAAAGATATATACTAGATTATTATGTGGTTATTGATGGTATTGTTTGTTGCTTTCGTTCAAAAGTGGGTGCGCAAATATCTATTGTCGTTGGTGTGATGTCTGGTGATTCTTTCTTAGCTAGGATTAAGATGTTTGGACGAATATTATACTAGAGAAAATTTGTGGGAAGAAGAATAATGGTTTTTCACGGGATAATCAATTATTGATTGACTTTTTCTCCATTTGATTAAATAATTGTTTTAGCTAGGTGTCCTCCATCTTCTGTTTTTTATTTAATACAAGTTCAAGTAAATATAATGACACCCAAAGAAAATGGAGTTCTTGCCCGCTATTTGTGACAACGGCCTACAATAAATGAATGCTTAACAGTTTTTTTTTTCTACGGAGGTTTTTCTTAAACATGTCCCATTTAATAGAATATGTATGAGACTCCTATATTGAATAAAATTTTAATATATTTATGATTTTAATTTTTAATATTTTCTTTTTCTTACTTTTGTTTTACTTATTTTTATGTTAATAACTAATTGCAACAAAAAAAGCAATCTAATGATTTGTGCAAAACAACTTATTTAGAATATTATGGGTAGATATATCTTTAACCTTATTCCCTATCATGAATCAGTACATGTTTAATAATCTATAACTTATAAAGCTTTCGAATCTAATCATGATGTATGATTTGATTATTCTTACGCATATCCTTGATGCCCTGGCGTCAAGGGAAGAATAGATATATAAAAGAAAAAAATACACAGACACAAATTAAAGAAGTCCACATATCATAAGGTGGAAATGCAAATTATTCAAGTGCTAAGGACTGTTTCGTGCACCATGTGTTGTTTGACTAACGTAAGCTGCTTTATAAAAAGGTAGTGAACAATATAAATGTTTTAAAAATCATATATAATATCAATTCCTTGACTTTTAAAATACGGACTTAATAATTTACATATTTATTGTTTTCCTCTCTCCTTCTCGATCTGTACCCGTCTCGGTACGGGGTTATACTATTACTAACCTTATTCTGTTATTAAAAATGGAACTCTAGTTCAATTTTGTTAATTGAAAAGTCGTTATTTATTCTATGAAGCAGCATGCATGCTGTAACATCCCAACTAATTTTCTTCATTTATTTAATTACTTATTTTATTTTAATCCTTTTGTCCTTCAACTAAAAATAGAAAATAAGAGAAATAGAAACAAAAAGAACGAGATATTTATACTTCATATTTTTGGTTACAAAAGTTTGTACAAGTACAAAATTCTTTTCCAAAATCCAGCCTAATACATAGCTTCTTCAATATATCAAGACTACTCCAGAGCTTCAAGAAATCTGACCATCATTGCCATCTAAAAAAAAAATAAACTAAATCTAGTGAGAAATAAATTTCTCAGTAGGCAAATCTAAACCACCAAATATGTTAGAAAATTAGTAATTAAGACAAATCTATCAAACATATTAGAAAGATTAGTAAATAAGGCAATTCTATTCCATCCGATACCTTAGTAAGGTTAGTAAACAAATCTAATACATTAGATACCTTAACAGATTAGTAAATAATCCAATAAATCCAAATGAATGCATGAATGTATGAATGTATGGGATGAAATGCAATGGTCACAGGTGCACATGGTTTCTACATATCGTACTGTATGTAGCTACACCTCGTACTGGATGTAGACGCTGCGATCGTCTTACGCAAACATGCATGAATTTCCATGTATTTAGCACCTGAACTTTTGAAGTAGCATAGGCCCGGTCTTCACAACTCGGGTCATTCTCATAATAGCATAGGCCCGATTTTCACAACTCGGGTTATTCTTTAAAATCATAGGTCCGGTCTTGTAACCCGGATCAATCTCATTCATATCACAAAATTCATAATATAAGGAAGATATTACTTTTCTTCCATAACGAAAGGTAATTATCCTTTCAAACCTTGTCTATGTAAAAATTGTACCAACTAAATTAAACTCATTCCATAACGAAAGGTAATTATCCTTTCAAACACTAAATTAAACTCATTATTTTCAAGATGCCGATCTTATACCAATGCTTTGATATACATGGATATATATATATATATATATATATATATATATGTATGTATATATATATATAACCAAGACTGGTTTGTTAAAATAATTTATGTATAATTAAACATTGTTCTCAAAATAATTATACTCCTAGATAATCAGCGTAATAAATTAAGTGTGATTAGAGTTTTTCTATATATATATATATATTGTTATATATATTTTTATATAGATATACTTCTGTTGATACTATAAATATATATATTTATATATATAACTATAAGAATGGAACCGGGATATAGTTAACTAAGTGTAGCTAGGAACGGTTTGGTTTTTACTATGGAAAGTATATCCAGGGGTCAGAGGCCGAGATATTTGTTTTTATCAGTATGGCCGGGCTTCATGGGTGGCCGGGTTCCGGTATTGCCGTTTTGCATGGCTTGCCGAGATGGTTACAAACCGAGTTCATGTTTGCCGAGACGGGTACAGGCCGGAATGGTTGCATGGTCAGCCAAGTTGCCGAGTTGGGACGAGTTGCATACTTGGTTGTGATAAGTAAATCTGGTAGTGCCGAGATGGATATACGGCAAGGACGTGTATATGCTAGTAACTCAGTGCCTAGATGTGTGTAGACCGGGATGGGTGCAGGTCGGGTTTATCTTAGTTGCGGCACATGCAAATGTGTATGACCGGGTTGTGTTCCCGGCATACCGGGTTTTTATAGTTATGCATGCATGGTTTATAGGTGTGGCCGGTCTTTCCAGCACTGTGTGTAGCCGAGCTTGCCTTTTTGCGGTGTTGGCCGGGTTGGTTGAATGGCTATGAGATATGGCCAGTTGTGCAGGTTACCGGAATGTTTGAGGTTGTGGGTACAGTTAGGCTGCATGGTACGTGAATGTGTGTGTAAGCTAAGTATATAAGGAGGTGCAGAGTTGCCGGGATAGGCCTTAGAGCTGGTCGGAAATATGTTTACTATATCAGCTATTTCTAATTTTATTACTTAATTATGCCGAGGTGCAGGTACCCGGCCATGCCGAGATCGGTTTATTAAGCTGGCCGGAATAAGAGATAGTTTTTCTTAGTGGCCTTTATGTTGTCGAGAAGGTAAATGACAGGTAGCAGGATATGGCCATTCGTGACATGTTGCCGATATACTTGGTGCCGAGATAAATATGTTCTGGCTTCATAAGGAAATAGATCATATATAAGTGCCGAGATGTGTGTGCATGATACGTGAATTTTACCATAAGAGCAAATGTGCTGTGGGTGATACCGAGGTATGTGCATTTGGATTGAAGACAATACCGGGACAGTTTATGGCAGAGATGCTGGGGTAGGCAATTGATGAGTAGAGGTGGGTATACTAAGTATAAATTCGGTAGTGCAGAGATGTCGGAAATGCCGAGCTTGGTGCCTAATTAACCCCTACCTATTATCCCATTTTCCAGCCTAGAATTTACATGTATTATACATTCATGCTATCCTCCTCTTTTAATTCCTTAATTATTTCTAACAGCATATGTAGACTACGTAAAATCAGTGTTCTTAAATATATATATATATATATATATATTTTTATATTATAGGTTCCTGCACCTTCTTGATAAAATTACAGTATCATATTTATAATATAAACATTGTAAAACTTAAATCTAACTAATTAAAGACTAAATATGGCTACAGAATTTAAACTTATTTAATTTCTAATTTTAAGATTGAAGCCTAGCCTACCTTGTGATAAATTGGATGAATTTCTGGGAGAGCTGCCGAGATAATTTTTAAGAGAGAAGGATGTATATAAAAGAAAGGGGTAGAGAAATTTACGAAGAGTGAAGGCTGGGAATTTGTTGTGCCGAGAGTTTGATTCTCCAGTGGTATTTATACTAGTTAAAAAAATAACTTAGGAGAAAATATCTAACCTTCCTTATCTAATTCCTCATTATTAATATTCTCTTCATTAATAAGGTGGGCAACGTGGAGACTACTGAAGCTTGCTTTTGGTAGTGTAGTTCTCCTAATGCCACCTGGAGAGGTCATAAGGAAAACGTGTAGAATTCTTGGACAGCCTTTGGACTTCCCCTTGACTCAAATGTTCCAAATATTTATGGAGCAATTAAAAGGCTGAGAATTATTTATGCACTTTTGATAAACTTTCTCTCAGTTTATTTTCATAATTAAATTATAACTATAAATTATAATTATTATTATTATTATTATTATTATTTTTGAGGATGTTACACATGCAATTAATAGAAGGTGAACCTGCAATTTTCAATTGTTTTGGGAAGGTATTCGATGAGGTTGCCAGGGACATTCAAAACCTTAAGCTTATAGAGGCAGCCAATGGAATTTGGGAGGGACCTAAGCTGATTGGAGTGCACGTCCAACACCACCATGTTCAGCAGTCTCGCCGTCAAGGATTCTGGTATATTCTGTCAGAATATTAAAAATAAATTACATTAATTTCTTAAAGGCGAACCAAACAACAACTTAAAAGACAATTCACTTTGGATTCACTTAAATTAAGTTATGGCTGCTAGCTAATTAATTAACTAAGCTAGTGCAGCCTAGACCATATTGTATACTACTATATTTGAATCCCGTAGTTAAATATATCCTACTATTACTTAATACAACTTGTTATCTTTTTGTTTTTATACGAGTACATAATCAAATCAGACATCAATTAATTAATATACACGACAACGTGTACGCGTACGTTCAAGTAGCAGACGATTGAGCAGCAGAGACATGTACACAAAACATATAGTAATATAGATATATTATTTGTATAATAAATTTACAATATTGTTTTTTATATTGTCTACCTCCTTTAACGACATCTATGTTCTTATTTAACATCTCTCTCTTTATTATGTAAATGTTTGTTCAAAGAAATTATAAACAAATACGGGAGGATTATAAAAATAAAAAAGAAGGTGAAAAGAACTGTACATCCAACAAATACATCCCGAAACAAAATATATATAAATATAAACACTGCATTGACCATAAAATATATGATAAGTAGCCTCCCCTTTAATTATCTGTACGTTTTGAGGAAAAGGAAAAATAAGTGGAAAGGAAAACCAACTGGTTTTGACCTTCTCTATATTTCTCCGTAGTACTATATATATATATATATATATATATATATATATATATATATATATATAGTTGGAGGAAGATATAACTTGTATCAAAACAACCCTACCCATACAACTTGGCATTTCTTATACTGAGTTTATAGCAATATCATATTAATTGGCTTATAAAAAAAACCATGTATTACGTTCTATTATAAAATATTCATTATTTCAAAACCAATTTGCAGACTCTGAAAATTAACCTTTCACCCAGAATCTGGAAAATTTCAGAAAACGTCCTTCCCAACCTTCCTTATTTTTGTGTGTATTTTTGTTAACCATTCTATTGATACAGGATATTCACATGTTTTATCAATAATTAATCTTTATCATAAAATATGATTAGTCACTTTTAGTAGATTTATTTTTCTAATCATGTTTTCATTCATAACATTTGAATACGAGATCTTATTTAAAGTGATTGACTGTAATATTATGTGGACCAATAAAAATTGATTTTTTTTGTGTGTTTGTATATATATGGCACACATGTACATGAGCCATTTTATTGGAAAGGAATTTAGAAATGAAGAAAAATGGATTGATAATGAAATTGTAATTAACGTCTCAAAATAAAAAGATGTTAGGTACGTACCTGAAGATTGTTATTAGAGAGGTCCAACTTGCAAATGGTGGCTAAATTAAGAGAAGAGTTGGGAAGGGAGTCGAAGGACATGGCACTCAAGTCCACTATTTGAAGCCTCTCGTCAGCTGATGATCCTTTGTTTTTCCTCCTCATATCCATCGTCATCGGCTGCTGATGATGAAATGGTTGCTGCTGCTCGTACATCATCTTTCCAAATTTCCTTTTCTTCTTCTTCGATATATGAAAAGAAAAAGAATGATATGATATGATACAAATTAAGGAAGAGAGAGTGTGGTTATACGGAGAAAGGACGTACGGATGAGAAGGAAGAGAAGAGCGGAGTGTGGTTATTTTATGTTGTTGTAGCTCAAATCTACCCACTATTTGTTGTAAAATGACATAAATAAATATATTTATATTTTATTATTTTATGTTATATTTTTTTATATTCAGTATTTTACTATTAATCTTATATTATTTTTAATTAAGTTTAAAATAATGTAATAAAATACACTTAAATAGACATTATACTTTTTTATATTAATTAATATAATAGTTAAAATAAATCATCTTATATAAAATTATTCAAAAAATAATAGACAAAATATAGTGTTAAAATAATAAATTAAATATTATAAGTGGTACAACAGTTAAAATAAATATTATAACATAAAAATATAAAATATAATAACAAAAAAATAAACTTATCATCTATCATCATCAATGTCTTGATTTATAATGTTAAATTAATAAAATAAATAATATAATCATTAAATTAAGAATGTAATATAAAAACATCTAAAACATAATATATAAATATCCAAAACCTTATGTTTTTTTATTGTTTTCCTTTTTTTACTCATCCATACCGGAAGAATTTCACAATCAAAATATTGTAAAGAGAACCTATCAAAGCATTATATGATGAGTGAAAAAAATAAAGAATACCATTACATGGAGAAGAAGATTAGTGTGCACGTTGTGAAATAAAATGAGAAGATTAACACATTGGAGGAAAAAAGAAGACGACAAACATATGAATGATTAAAAAAAGAAAATAATAAAATTTTGATTTATTTAAAAAAGGTAATTAGAAAATTTGACATATATATTAAAGATAATAAAAACTCTGTCTATGTGTGCATGTATGGCCTGTCCCAAGCCAAGATAAATGAGGAAGGTTGGTGTTAGGTGTTGCGAATCGACCGTAAAAAATAACTATTTTTATTATATGAACATTTATGATATTTCATTAGGGTGTACCCTTCTTAGCGATGCGTTATATCGGACCCCAAATGTAGCGAAAAATGTGCTAGGGTCATTGCTACAAGGTAAGACACTACATCAGTCACAGGATGTAGTGATAAGTGAGCTAGGGTCCTTGCCGCAAGGCAAGGCACCAGATCTTCACCCGGATTTGGTGACAAGTAGGCAATGGTCCCAACATGTAGATGGAAGAGCGTGATTGGCAAACACTGCCTAGGGGTTAAGGATGCAATTGGAAAGCTGGAACATATGAACATTAACAGGTAAACCGAGGGAGTTAGAATATGTTTTTGTCAGGAGGAAGTGAATATTTTTTGCTTGCAAGAAACTGAGTGGGTTGGAGAAAAGGCCAAGGAAGTGGATGACATCGGTTTCAAGTTGTGGTATACAGGTATCACCAAGAGTCAAAATGGGGTCAGAATTATGATTAATAGAAGTTTCAGAAATAAAGTCATAGACGTCAAAAGGAAATGTGACATGATTATGATGATTAAGCTTGTAGTGGGTGATTTAATTTTAAATATCCTTAGTGTGTATGCACCCCAAGTTGGACTACAATCAAGTGAAAAGAATCAATTTTGGAAAGACTTGGAGGAGATTTTGAGAGGGATACCACGAGAGGAGAAGATTTTCTTTGGAGGAGATCTAAATGGTTGTGTTGGTAAAAACAGTAGAGATTTTGATAAAATTCATGAAAGTTTTGGCTATGGGATGATAAATGAGACTGGAGAAGATATCTTGAACGTTGCACCAGTCTTTGATTTGATGCTAGCGAATACATTTTATCGAAAAAGGGAGTATCATCTTATCACTTATTAAAGTGGACAAAATCGTAGTCAAATTGATTTCTTTATGGCTATAAGAGAAGTTAGAAATTCTTGTATAGACTGCAAGGTCTACCCTGGAGAATGTGTCGCTACGCAACAAAAGCTGGTAGTTTTAGAGGTTCGGTCCAACAAAGTACTTAATATGAGGAAGATGGCTCAAAATCCCAGGATAAAATGGTGGAAGTTAAAGGAGGAAAAACAAATTGAGTTCAAGGAAAACATGTTGCGTGAAGGACCTTGGGAGTCTATTGGAGAAGCAAATGAAATATGAAATATAATGACTATCTGTGTCTAAAATGTGGGAAAGAGTGTGCTAGGAGAAAGTAAAGGAAACAAAGTTCTTACAAAGGAAACATGATGGTGGAAATAAGAGGTGCAAGAGGCAATTAAAAAGAAGAATAAATGCTTTAGATCTTTTGCATAAAAGTCCCAATGAAGAAAACTTGCAAAATTTTAGAGTAGCGAGAAAAAATATAAAGAAAGCAGTGTGGGAAGCTACAGACAAGGTTTTTGACGATTTGTATAAAAATCTTGAGAGCAATGATGGTGAAAAAGGTATATACAAACTTGTAAAAATGAGGGATAAGAAGAGTAAAGACTTCACCCAAGTTAGATGCATCAAGGATGAAAATCAAACTCTTTTGATAAGAGATGAAAATGTAAATGAAAGATGACTAAACTATTTTAACAAACTTTTTAATAGGGATGACGATAAAAGTGAAGTGGAATTGGAGGACGCTTTTGATGATTTGAATAAAAGATTTGTGTGAATAATTAATACACACGAAGTTAATGAGGTTTTAAAAAGGATGAAGAATAATAAAGCTTTGGGACTCAATGACGTTCCTATTGAAGTGTGGAGAGGCCTGAGAGATGTAGCAATAAAATGGTTGACCAATCTTTTCAATAAAATTCTTAAAGCAAATAAGATGTCTGATGCGTGGAGAAAAAATATGCTTGTGCCTATTTACAAAAACAATGGAGATATCTAGAATTGTTCTAACTATAGAGAAATTAAGCTCATGAGTCATACTATGAAATTGTGGGAGAAAGTTATTGAACATCGCTTGAGGAGGGAGACCAATGTTTCTGTAAATCAATTTAGATTTATGCCAAGAAGATGTACCATGAAATCTATTTTCTTGATATGACAATTAGTGGAAAGGTATCGAGAAAAGAAGAAATATTTATATATGGTGTTCATAGATCTTGAGAAAGCATATGATAGAGTCCCAAGAAAAGTCCTATGATGGACTCTTGAGAAGAAAAAAATATCATTAAAGTATGTTAATGCAATCAATAATATGTATGATAAGGCTACCACATGTATAAAAACTTGTAATGGAACATCAAGGGATTTTCCTATCACGGTAGGTGTACACCAATGTTCGGCTCCTAGTCCTTATCTCTTTATCTTAGTAATAAATGAACTATCAAAAGATATTTAAGAGGAAGTGTCGTGGTGTATGTTTTTTATAGATGATATTGTATTTATTGATGAGACCAAAGATAGTGTTAATAGGAAACTTGAATTGTGTAGAAACACTTTGGAGTTTAAAGGATTCACGATAAGTCAGAGTAAGACTGAGTATATGAAGTGTGAGTTTTCGTTGGAAAGAGATGATGATCAATACCCTGTGCATCTATTGGGTCAAGAGGTACCCAAGAAAGATGTTTTTAGATACTCGGGGATCAATTTTGCAAAAAGGTGGAGAGATTTACGAGGATGTAAATCATAGAATCAGAGTTGAGTGGATGAAATGACGGAGTGCATTTGAGTTTTTGTGTGACCGCAAAATTCTCCTTAAGCTAAAAGAAAATTTTTACAGAACAACTGTAAGACCTGCAATGTTATATGAAGTCGAGTGTTGGCCAGCACATAGGTAACATGAGCATAAAATAGGGGTAGCAGAAATGAGGATGTTAAGGTGAATGTGTGGTTATACAAAGATGGATAAGATAAGAAATGAAGATATTCGACGAAAGGTAGCAGTAACACCGGTGAGTGAAAAGATGAGATAATATAGATTGAGATGGTTTGAGCACGTAATGAGACGACCCTGGATGCTCCTGTAAAAACAAGAGTTTGTTACCAATAGTCCGTCACAAATAGAGGTAGATCGAAAAATAGGAAAATGTAATTAAACAAGACTTAATGGAGTGAGATATAGATTGGCGGAAGTTGTGTCTTAGGATGGAATGAAGAAAAACTATAAGCTTAGTGGAAGGTTAAACCCGTTATTATCTCTATGTTCCATATTGATCATTTTTAAGTTCATTTCCTCTTCATTTTTTCCTTATTCTTTTATTTTATCTTATTTTTCTTTTCTTTTGTTTTATTTATCCTTTTTTTCAACTTTTTTAATCTTTGTTGGCTTCATCTACTACCGATCCAATTAACTTGAGTTAAAGGTAATGTTGATATTGATATTAAAGATAATAAAGAAAGAAAATATAAAAAATTAAAAGATAAAAAGTAGAAACTAGTGTTTTGTAAAAATGTTACAATCAAATAGCATTTAAAACAATGTTAAAAACTACTAAAAACATTTACTTACCAAATAATCATATACATTTTCAGCATATAAGAAAAATTAAAAAGTAAGTAAACTATCTGACATATATCAATGGTGCAATTTGGAGGTTTTAATTTCGGAGCATGGAATAATAAATTACTTCTATAATAACAGATATTTTGGAACGAATTCAGATATTAATTGACTAATTGTTAACGGTTGAAATAAAAAATTTGTATTCGCTTTCTAGTAGTCTTGTAACAATATTTCATATAAGTTGACTTTATATAATTAATTAGTTAAAAAAAATTAAGTTCGGGTATTTTAAAGATCAATAAATAGAGCATTTTTATTGTAAAATATGATCATGTGTATTGAATTGATAACTTAAAAAAAATTATTTTATATAAAAACATTCCAGTTTTAGTTGTTTTAACTATAAAAAAAACTAAATGGTTAGTATGAATAGAAAAAAGGGATGCAATGAATAAAAAAACTAAGTGGTTGGTATTTTTAAAAGAAAGATACTAATAATATTATTAGATCAAATTTAAGTGGTTAAAAGATGATCACATGCTTGCTTACACCTTGCTCCACGCCATCACACTTTGTCCGTACCCTTTAATCTGTACTTGCCATCTCCAATGTCGTCAACGTTAATGAAATTATTCTTTTAGTTTACATGATCTGTGTTTGTGAATCCTATCGACAGATAATTAATGTCTTACTATGCTTTTGATTCTTTTTCATGATTCGAACTTCAAAGTCTGTTGGTACTTTTGTTTTTGAGTAGTTAATGCTAACTGTTTACACTTACAGTTACTTTCACATGTAATATGTAAAAAGGGGGCATTTGTTTGCTTTACATAATCTTTTTTTTTTTTTTCATTTTTAGGAATATCAAGGTGAAAATATTTATTCTTATTTCTTAGAAGGCTATGATAAGAGTTAATTTCCATAAAGAGAGAGTCTGCAAGTTAATTTCCATGAAGTGAGAATGAAATTTATTGAATGGAAGTCCTAATACTGTTTAGCTATTACCCACCTGTTTATTCTTATTATGCCGATAGTGGTGTTGTTCCTTACTCATACTTCCAATATTTTTTTGAGAAATATTACTTGTACAATACAATCATTTGTAGAGAAATAAATAAAAGATAGAGAAAATTAATATGCAATAAATGACGTAATAAGGAAAAGTAAACACAAAAATGATATACAAATTATTGTGAAAATCGTTATATCACATCTCTAATTTTTTTAGTTTTTCCTGCCTTCGCTGCTTGCCTCATGATTGTATCAGATACATCTTTATAGTTACGGATTGAAGATAGTAGATGACTAAGTGCCTGTTTGTGAAACCGTTTCAAATTATTGACACACGTTCTAACATTCCGTTATGTGAGAAGTAACAATTTTTTACTTTTGCTTGAACGGCCGATTGAGGGGTGTAGAACGGAGAAGAAAACATAGCTTAAGTGTTAGGAAGCAAAGGATATATGTTCATAGTTCATAATTAAATTCAGGCAAGACTACTCAAACCATGATACTTTCCAGACCTTGACATGAAGTCAGAACTGTGTTGTTAATATACAGTTCCGGTTCAATCTCCTGAAATCTAATCATTTATTAACAAGCTCATCCAAGCATGCCTAGGGAAAGAAATGTTTGTTTTCTTTTTTAGAGGGTAATAAATGTTATGTTAGCTAGTATTCCCTTTTACGATTATTGTTATTCGTGTATTATATACTACTGATTTTTTATGGATTAATTAAGTTTTTGTTCCTCATTTTTTTAAATCTTAATATTTAGTCCTTTAAATTTTTTATTTTTATTTTTAGTCCCTCATTTATTTTTATTACTCAAGATTAATTTTTATCTATTTTTAATTTCTCATTTTTATATATTTTAAACTAATTTTAAACAATAAAAAAAATAAAAATAAAAAATAGACAAAAAAATATATTAAGAGACTGAAAATTAAAATACAGTAAAAATTTATTTAAACATTTTTTATTAACATAAAAAACGGCAGAAACAATGTCAAAGGAACACAAATGCAGATGCAAATGGCGATGAACATGCAGCTGACACCTTTTATCTCTTATCCCCGACAAGGACAACTCCTGAACCTTAAGTCTCCAAACAAACATTCAACACTCACTTGTTGCGCTATTCGCAATTCAGACCTCAAACTATCTCAGACTCAGAGACTTGTCCATCACTTCAATCCCAAAACTCCCATAGAGGAAGCCGTTACTCCCCCAACATCATGGTACACTCAACCCTCTTTCTTCCACCTTGAGCTCGATCGTGTCTTCTACAGAGGCTGGCAAGTTGTGGGTCAGTTTTTTTCTACCCAAAAATTCAACCTTTTTTCCCTTCTTTTATTGGGTATTTTTGTTTTGCTTTTTTGACCATGCTAGGAATACATAGGAAAACAAATTGTGTAGATGTGGAATTTCAGTCCAATAATTAGTTTCAACGGTTGAAAAGAAGAAGAAAAAAGGGTTATTTATTTTTACGGTGTATTGTATGGTGACATACCTTTGCAGGAAAGAAAGATGATTGCTCATGATATGAATTTGAGTATATTACTTGAGGAATACAAGCAGCAGTCTCTTTAATACTCTCCCTTTCTTTGATTAAAATTTATTGGAAATTGTCAATTTTGATAGGATTCGCTTCATATTTAATATAGATCAGGAGAAAAAATCATTACATGATAAATAAAACTACCAAAAATGGTGATTTCAAATTAATTTATAAATAATCATAGAGAGCATCTTACAAAGAGATTGTTAGAGAGTGTCGCTAATATTTTTCTTACTTGCATTGCAGTTGGAGGTCCACTTCATATACGTTTCAGTGACAATTAGTTTCATTTATATTCTATAGCTCAGATGATTTATTTGGTCTTTTATTTTTATTTTTTTCAGTATAGTCCGTTAGTAATATTCAAATACCAGCAGCTAAAAAATGTCACAACGAAAGAAACAACACTTTGCTGATTCGACTTCAAGTTAACAAAAACCTTCTCAGCACTATCCATGTCCCCAATTTTTGCATACATATACCAAGCAACGAGTTACATTCTTTTGGTTGATAAAAAAAAACATCCCTTTCCCCTTTAGCACAGACACCCTATATGCTGTACAAGGACACAAAATCAACATGAATCCCTTTTCTCAACATGAGTCTAAACAATTCTGCAGCTTCCTTGACTTGATTTGTCTGTGCTAATCCACCCATCATGGTAGTAAAATTAACCTTGCCCACACTTAGCATACATGAACAAAAGAGCATTAACGACATATATATTACTTTCAATAGTCAAGACCAACCTTGACCACAACCCCATGATTTCTCCTACCACGGTCTGCATCCAACAAAGTATGTTATGTGAGAGGTTTTAGCTCCATCCAGCATCATTGAATGGTAGGTATAATTTTGCTTTGTGACAAGAAATTAGAGGTTGTGATTTACAATTTGGGAAAAAGGGGATTAGGGTTCTTGAAGGATGAAACATTGCGTCAGGAGCAACATTAGTATTGCACTGCTGTTTTTATTTTTCTTCCTATTTTTGGTTTTGTGGTGGCTTTTAACCAGCCTATATGAATATTATTAACGGTGTTAACTTCAAACTGAGGGAAGGACCATTTTGAATCAATTAAAAAAGATAAGATAAAGGACTAAAATGAACTTTTAAAAAGATAAAAGATTAAACCGAACAAAAAAAAAAAAAGATAAATGACCAAATAGGTCATTTGGCCTATTTTATATGTAGTGGATGTAAACCCTCTGTTTGCACATATGATCCTTCCTGTTTGGAAGTAAAACTAGGGAGTAAAAGCTACTAGTTCTAGACATTGCTAAGTGCTAATTGAATTATATTCTTCTACAATGAATCTTATGGGATTTTTTGACAGCCAAAATGCTCAAGTTTCACTCAATTTTTATAACCAGGATCCACAGAGCAGATAAAGGATCCCCGTGACTATTTCACTGGAAGGTTTTCTTTTTAATCCATCTATTTTGTCTTCAACAGAAATGCATAGACTCCAGTTCATATTTTAATTTGTTGTATTTACATATGCTGTTAATGAAGTTGTCTAACTGCAGCTCCATTTGGTTCTTGGAAGGGGAAAAGGATATTTAGGAGAGCAACTTAAAAAGTTGTGTACTCTATTCATGTTCTTTTCTTCCAAGCTTCTGAGAACCAATTGGAGATTAAATATTGCAGACTAGGAGATGTGGAATATGTGGTCTGTCGAGATGATAGTGGCATTGTCCGCGCCTTTCACAATGTCTGTCGTCATCATGCTTCTCTTCTTGCTTATGGAAGTGGAAAGAAGTCCTGTTTTGTCTGCCCTTATCATGTGAGTTTACCAACAGTACTAAATATTCATATTAGCATTTATTTTTATTCTATGGTCTATAGATCTCCCCTCCTTTTTATATTTCAATCCTAGTGAGGTTGAAAGCACAATTGTAAAGCTTTCCTTCATGGGTAATGCTTGTTAATTTGTTATCATGATCTGATCCTTTCTCATTATAGGTTTCTATTTTTACTTCCTTTTTTTCTTTGTTTTGGAAAATTAGATATTAAAAGACAAAGATTTCTGCAGGGGTGGACATATGGATTCAATGGAGCACTTCTCAAGGCAACTAGAATATCAGGAATGCGAAATTTCAATGTAAATGTATGCAGATATGTTATATGATTAATTACTTGTACTATATATTTCTCAGAGGGAAAATGTCGACTGATTTCTATGACCATGAAGGGTAGGATTTTGGCCTTTTGCCAATGAAAGTAGCTACCTGGGGACCTTTTGTTCTTCTCAATTTGGAAAAAGAGAATCTTTCTAAGAAGGAAGTTGATGGCCATAATGTGTCAAAGGAATGGCTTGGTAGCTCTTCAGAAATACTGAGTACCAATGGAGTTGATTCTTCACTAAGTTATGTTTGTAGACGTGAATACACAGTTGAATGCAATTGGAAGGTGTGAATTGACTCTGCTTCAATAGATTCTTTTTCCTGAAAGTTACATTTATTACTTGGGGTACAATTTCATTTTCTTTATGATTATGTGAACGGAAAATTTGCCAGTTTTTATTTTATTTTATTATTATACACAATGCAATTTATTTTTATGTATGATTCAAGGTGCTAAAACTTTGGTGGTTTTGGGGTCTCCTTTTGCAGGTATTCTGTGATAACTACTTAGATGGTGGCTATCATGTGCCTTATGCACATAAAGGCCTTGCATCTGGTCTTAAGCTGGATTCCTATTCTATCACAGTATGCTTCTGTGCTATCTTTTATAAAATCTCTTTATTTTTACATGCTATTGTACTGTAGCATGAAAAATCCAGGCATGTAGATGTTTTTTTAATCCCTTGTTACATGTAACTTTCATCCTTTTATGCTCCAACCAAAATAAATAATTCTCTTTATCTTCCTAGATCAGTCTATTATCCAAAATAATTTGCTCCAGTGAGCTAAAATTATAGAACACTTTTGGAACTGGATTTTTAGTAGTTCTTTGTTACCAGAGATTGCTTATGTACTAAAGGATGGTTATGAGTGAGACAGATGTTTGAAAGGGTTAGCATCCAAAGTTGTGAAGGCAGCTCAGAGATAAACAAAGAGAATTATGATCGACTTGGAAGAAAAGCTATATATGCTTTTGTTTACCCAAACTTCATGATAAATAGGTGCTTGCTTTGTTGTTTATTGGTTGATCAAGTTTTTAGTCATTTTATTAATTTAAACAAGCTTTTTTGGTATATTCCCTGTATTTACTTTTGCAAATTAGCATGCTTTCATAGCTTGGGGTGTTTGCTGCCTTGATAGGTATGGACCTTGGATGGACACCAATCTTGTGGTTCCACTAGGACCCAACAAATGTCAAGTAATATTTGACTACTATCTTGAACATTCTCTGAAGGTAATTTCTTGTTATTTAAGCATATGCCTTATATTATCTCTAAATTGACTTGGTGTTAACTTACTACACTATCGACCCCATTGTACCCATTGTATATCAGTATATGGGGTTAAATAGGAAGAAAATAGCCACCATTAGGGGCTTTAGCGGGAAAGAGTTGTTGGTTAATGAATAGGGTATGGAATGTTAGGACATGAGAAGTTCAGATCTTTGCTGTCATACTTTGAATGACTTCATGAAAATATTAAAACCACACATCGTCTTGCTTTGATGGATTCTATGTATAACATAGTGAAGCCTCGAGACTTCAATTAATATATTGTTTTCAAGAAATTAATTCACGATTTATGCTCATATTAATGGCTCCATTCTCAAAAGGATTGAGCCTTTTACTCCATTCTCAAAAGGATTGAGCCTTTTAGTTTCTGGGTTTTCACTCCGCAAATTACTGAGGTTCAAAAATAAATAAATACTTATAAAAACAATTGCAGTGAATTTAAAACATTAACGCAGTAACGCCTACTGCCTTCTCTTTGATTGAGCAGGATGACAAAGATTTCATAGAAAAAAGTTTACAAGATAGTGAGCAAGTGCAGGTAAAAAGCATTGGTTTTACAGGCTTGATTAAAAAATGTCTTCAAGTTGCAATATACCCACATGTGGTTGTTGATGAGCAGATAGAAGATATTGTGTTGTGTGAAGGTGTCCAGAAGGGCCTCCAGTCCCCAGCATATTGTGTGGGCAGATATGCTCCAACGGTTGAGCAGGCCATGCACCATTTTCATTGTCTGCTCTATGAAAACCTGACAAAATAAATCCCCGTCAGTGACATGTAATTATACCTTTTTAAGAGTAAAAAATGTCACGTGAAAATTGGTCAAGACTATCTAGTCCGAAACCATGTAATAATTTATTGTCAATTCAAGATAATAAAGTAATAAACTACTGCTGCAATAAATAAGCAGAGACATACTTGCACTGGGTGTTTGTCTGTGTTGGATAAGTTCCGTTTTAATGCTGGCCCAAATCCCCATGTGGTGAAAATGGGAATGTTTGACTTGGGCCCAATTCCCAAGGTCAAACCTCGGCCCATTCCGTTTAGGGAATGCAGAATCCCTAAACCTAATTCCCTCTCTATAAATGCATCATTTATAGATGGAGGAGGCAGACCTTGAAGACATTGAATTGGCAGACCACAGAGAAGAGAGTGCAGTTGAGAGTGTCTCCTGTGAGTGTCTCTGTGAGTGTTTCTCCGGCATTAGGCTGTAGAGAGAGAGAGAGCTCCCTCCATAGTTGGTGAGGTTGAGTGTTTACTCCGGCGTGTGGCCGTGGAGTGTTTGTAACCATTATTGTGACAGTGGAGATTTCTGGACAAGGTCCCGTGGGTTTTCCTCTCTGAGGTTTTCTCCCACGTAAAACCATTTGTGTGTGTGTTTATCTCTTGTTCTTCCCTTTCGCTTCAGATTTACGTTTCCGCATTTGTTACTGTTTGATTGATTCTGGGTGGAGTCTGTAACTCCCCAGAAGAAGGCCGAGTTGGTGGAGAAAGGTGACGCGCACCACCGAGTTCTCCCAACAGTCTGAATATGAAATATACCATTAGTGAGTATTCTGTTA
Source organism: Glycine latifolia (assembly GCA_013407115.1). Classification (NCBI taxonomy): domain Eukaryota; kingdom Viridiplantae; phylum Streptophyta; class Magnoliopsida; order Fabales; family Fabaceae; genus Glycine; species Glycine latifolia. Next base: position 4,882,862 of record CM023957.1, read on the forward strand.
TTTTAATCACTCTCTCGAAGTTGACATATCACAGACTTGCAATAGTTGTGGCCTTACGAATCTCTTGCTGAACTTATTAGCTGTTTGGAATTACTGAGGATCATTGTGATTGCTGTGTAATTCAAATTTGCTGTCGTCAATAGGACATGTTGTATTCTTCCAGTTTAAATTATGGCCATACGGACTGGGGGAACTAATGCTTAAAAATATCAGATCTCCTACGATTGAAAAATTGACGTACCTGAGAATTATTGTACAGTAAAAATATCGGATCTTACGTTTTTTTCAAATTATAGTACTCTTTATTTTTTCTTTGTTCACATTTCAATTGCTTTTCTCAAAATCTAATTACTTTTAAATTCATCTTAATTTTTTCCTTTTATTTTTTTAATTAATTATACCCAACATCCTCATAATTGGCGTATATCTACTCAAATACTTTTTCTTTGTTTTCCAAATTTTATCTAAATTTAAAAATACACGTAAAAGGAAAAAATAAGAGAGAAGCTAAATTGAAACAATGAATTGGAAGGAATTATAATACATCTCTGCAACTCTTCAAATATACGAAAATATAAATCAGCGTTTGTCAAACTGAAAATACACTGGTGGTAAAAAAAAAAAAAAAAAAAGACTAGCTGAAATTCCTCGTATATGACAAACCTTCTTAGTACCTAAGCATAAAGCAAATCCAACTTTTGTATGGATCTGTAGAATCTCTGTACAACTAACTAGTATACTATTTTCCATCACCAAGGATGTAGGTAAACCTGTCAATAAATGAGACGGACGGGAGAGTGAATCAGCAAAGACTCTGCTGAGAAGCCTCAGATTCCATCCTTCTTTAATTTCGTCTACGAAGACATTTTCGGAAAAAGTTACTGAGTTCTGCCTTTGGTACTGGTATCAGTTTTCCAACCACAGCAAGAGGCCAGCTGAGAGAATGGGGAGCAGGGGAAGAATCAGTTAGCATGCGCCCACAGTTCAAGTACTCTAGTCTATATTAGCATAAATGCATCATTATCCTTCGAGTTATACATATACATACAGTAATAAAAACAATCAAGGCCCTCCCAAACATCCATCAAATGCAATCTCCAACAAAAACTCATCGGAGAAGAAAATAGCATGCAAAGAGCAACAGACGCTATGTATTCGAGTACATGAGATCATCAACTGACCTGATAAATGCTATAATAACAGAAATGAGCCACTGTTTCCAATTAAGCTTGGCTGTTTTAGTGAACTTCCCGAGATATTCAATGATGACAATCTGAAAAACAGTAACAAAGTTTATGGTAGCCCTGCCTATATTTTGTAAGTAAAAGCAAACAACTAGAGAAGACTTCTAACATGACTGACTAACGTGCCTCAACACTATGGGCCTCCTGTTAAAGTAAACCCCAGAAGGGAGAGGAGGAATAAAGGCAGTTTGGGAAGTGGAGTGGAGAAATATGTTCCGCATGTAAGCATGAGTGGGGCGTGAGGGTGACTATGAAGAGAGGTGCAGGGGGGTACCATCATTTGGGTAGATTTGGGGTCACTAATGCCAGGGGGCAGTGAAGGCACTAAATCTCTTGGCAGATTTTGTTTTACCTTTCTGAATCTAAATTTTCTACTATTTCCGTTGTAATCAGAACCTGGGTCTCTGCAATTTTCCTACCGTTTCTATAGTAATATTAGTATCTATTGCTAACCTGAAGCACAACAGTTATTCCTACTATCCCCATAAAGAGGTAGTTTCTTGTGACTCCCTTGAATATGTTGAATTTATCTGGCTTTCGGGCATTAAACTCATTAAAGACCTGCAGTTTTGGAAGAACATTTTCTTTGTCATCATTTAAATGAAAAAAAAAAACAGTGTAATTACAAGATGGCTACCAATATAAATACAAATACAAGGTGAAGAATGAATTAGAAATGAATCCGTAACCTTTTTCTGACATCAAAAGGATTTAGCGGCAACGAAAAGCAGAGGAATCCAACATTGATAACCAATATGAAAATGGAAAAGAAAATATGAAAGAAAACATGGTAGGCTTTATTTCTGTCAATGAACACCTCGATTTTTTCATGGAGGTCGTAAAACTCTCCGCTCAACAACTTCTCTTGGTCTAATAGTTCCGGCTTTCAACATTTATACCACTAATTTTTCTATTTAGTTTTTTGATAGTGAGTATACCTGTAGGGGCCTCAATTTAGGAATGTTGGCCCCTTCAAGCTTATATCGTGGTCCTGCTTTCTGTGTGAAATTTGCATATTATTTTTGGTAGAATTTCATTAGGAGTTTATATTTTTATTTAGATTTTTAGGAATTTATTTTATGTTTTTGTTCAATTTAACTATTTTTTGTTTATTTGGGATTTTCATATGAAGTCTATTGGGCTTAAGCAGAAATCATTAAGCTCTCACTCATTGGACCCAGAAACAAAACATTAAATGAAAGGCCCAAGATATAAAAAGGGAGATTAGAGCAGCTTTAGATAGGGAGTCGTCTTGTGTTAAGTCATCTTGCAAAGAACGAAAGTTGAAAATCAGAGGGCAAGGTCAAGAGCAATCCTGAAGATCCAACAAAGGCTGCAAATATTCCGAGATTAGAAATTGGAGTTCTTCCTACCCTTTTCTATGCTTTTCTTGTACTTTTTTTGTTTCATGATTAACACCATGATTAGGGATTGTAAATTCACCATGAGCTTAATCACAACTATTATAGAAAATAAAGACGATAATTTTCATCTTTAAAAAGACATAGTAACTTCCTTTGTTCTATAACTTGGTTTACAATTAAGGTATGAATAGATAAAGCAAATATGAAATGTAGTGGCCTGCCACTGAACTTAGAGCTTTGTAATTTCCCATTAATTGGTGAAGATAAGAACTTACTTGGCAAAGAACAAATGCATTGAATATCAGAGAGTTCTTCACTTTAATTGCAGGGCGGTTGGGCTCATCCCTCAAAGTCAGTAAGCTCACACCTCGGAAATTAAGTATAAGCAAGACAGACACTTGGTACATAGCCTGAAAGATTCCAGCCATTATTGATGATTTAGAGACAGCAGACATAATAAGCATAAGCAACGTATTACAGTTTTAACATTCATTTGCTAGTTGTTTGTAGCTTGGTCCACATCAAGATAAAATCCCTGTCAGCTCCAATGACCACAGGGGTGCTACTAAATGAGAAACAGAATTCACCTGTATCAGCAGATTCCTCCACATAATATTTGATACAAGAGGTTCTCTGTACAGCAAAAAAGATACAGTCAATTTCATAACATAAAAACCATTAAAAAAAAAAGGCACTGCATCTGATGTTCTGGTAATGGAGCTTCAACAGTAGGATTGTCCACTAGCACATTATGTAAAATCCATGCACGCTTAACCAATTCAGCATTCACTGGCATCTTTATATAGCTTTTGGCTGCTGATTATTTTTGAGAGTGATTCACAAAGCTTTTTACTGCATCAATGTTTTATTACTTGCTCACTTTAATTGTACCCTGCTGTTTTGGTATTATGTGAAGGATATATCACTTTGATCTTGTACATTATTCTTCTCTTTTTAATTTTCTTGCTTTCATTAAAAAAATGATGGAAAAAAATTGACCTTCGACCCTTTGGACTTTGATCCATCAGGGAATCAGTTGGTGGTTCAGTTGCCAAAGCTAATGCTCCAAGAGTATCCATGATAAGATTTACCCAGAGAAGCTGTTGATAAATTAATGAAGGTATAGTTCATAAGGATAGCCTTCTGAATAAATGAGGGAGCACAAACCAGTTAGAGACAAATAGAAAGCAAACCTGTACTGTATTTAGTGGGATGTCACCGGTGGTAAATGCAGCAACAACATTTATAGCAAGTGCTGCAATATTGACTGTAAGCTGAAACTGGATAAATTTCTGAATATTTGCATATACAGACCGCCCCCATTTGACAACCTGAATTGGCAAGAAATTGAAAGGCAGTACCACTAATGCTTCAAACATCAATTCATAATCAGCTTACATAAAATAATATCAGGCAATCGGATACACCTTAATTCTATACCTCTCACAAAACAAAAGTATTAAAAAAATTACAATTCTGCATTTCAAGTAATGCCAGAAATAGTCCTTCAAAAGGTAGATGTTAAACATGCATCATTTATAAGAACAGTTCAAAATCTCCCAAATAAGAAATGGGGACTAACCTTCACAACTGAAGCAAAATTATCATCCAAAATAATGATATCAGAGCTCTCTTTAGCAACTTCTGTACCTTGGATACCCATTGCAAGACCAATATCGGCCTAAACTCCAAAATAGAGTCACAAACACAACCATGAAAACAAAAAAAAAACTAGTTCACATAATTTGAACCAAAAAATGTGTGTCAGAACAATAGATTCTAATAGAATATAAAATTAACACAGCAATTAAATGTTGACATCAGTTATACTCACCTGTTGTATCATTATAGTTAGTGTCATCATCTTAACATGTATCTAAGATAAAAATAAAAGCACATGCCTGAAAACATTATTGGGAAAAACCCAAGTCCCATTTCGGCTAAAGATAAGGCCAAGATAGAGTATATAAGTGGGAGACAACCTTCACCCTATGAGCTAGCTTTTGGGGTTGAGTTAGGCCCAAACCCACATTCTAAGAATAAGAAATGCCTTGCAAACCTCATGTAGTGCAGGAGCATCATTTGTTCCATCTCCAGTTACAGCCACAACATGCCCCTTCCTCCTCAATGCTTGCACAAGCAAAAGCTTGTCATTAGGAGATGACCGTCCCATAACCTATTACATAGCATAGCACTCAATTTCTTTGTCCAAACAGTTACATCGCTAAGGCTTTATAGTTGTTGGATTATACCGATATCTTTTCAACAATATCTAATCTCCGTTCATCTGTCATGGCACGAAAACTTTTTCCTTCAATGATGATTTGCTCTGTAGCATCAGAATTTGAATCAAGTATTCCACATTCCACAGCAATTGCTCTTGCAGTTTTAACGTTGTCACCAGTGACCATTTTTACCTGGGATAGAAATCCAAACCAAGCAAATTAAAACTTTTCATAAGTATAAAACTGCACATTCCTTGCATACTTTCTTAACCTAAACAGTGCTCATTTTGCATGATATTGAACATCAGATGAACCTATAATAGAAAAATTGGCCATTGCATTTTCGTCATATCAAAAGCAATTTCAGATTTTTAAATATTAAAAAAATAAATTCACATAAAAGGTACTATAAGGGACTCACTAGTATCATAAATCCCTTCTTTTACATCTAATAATTAGTGTGTGTAAATCCCCTGCAGTTCTGAAGGTTTACCCTCTACAAGAAACGTAATAACTAAGTCTCAACATTCCACCACTAATAAGAATAGTTACGATAGATGCAAAGATTTAATAAATTGTACTGTAGTTTTTAATTCATGAAATTCTTATTAATAAAATTAATTTAGATAAAATCTATCAAGAAAAAATTAAGATCATTATATCTTAACTTCACCAGTGATGCTACCAAAACCATATAAAAATCTGATAGATATATAATTGGAATACAGCAAGATAAAACCATTGTTGCAGCTGAAACAGTGTGTCTCCGTAAGTGCTAGGGAAAGGGGGTGGGGTACTCTGGATTAGGTTGGGCGTTCAGGATTAGTATATCTGCGGTCTTACAAAATTAAAAACTGGATTGTCGAATTAAAGACATTACTGGATAGGTGATTACAATAACCAGTGATGGTCCTGGAGAAGTGAAGTAGTGGACCAATTGGAAAGGAACAGTAAGAAGGTTAAGTTAACTTCTGGGATGAATAGATTATGCCTAAGTCAGAACCTGGTATTTCCCTACAGGATGTAGCGCAGGCTAAGGCTCCTCATCTCACACAAGGTTTCTTCATATACGGAATCCTAGCAGATTCATTGGTGGTTTCTGTATCTTATATTCTTGATGAGCATGTCAGACAATGAAGACTGTAGAGGATTATGACACATATGATGCTTACTAGCTCTTATTGTGATAAACAAAGAGAACCTTGCCCAATAATAGAAGCCTCAAGAGGAGCATGCAAAACTCTGTAAGCCTTGATGATAGTTTCATGACTATCCTCTAGTGGAACAATTTGGCGTTTCAATTTTCTCAAGACTCGTAAGGAGCAGCTTAGACAAAAGGGAGAGAGACTTAATGCCACAGGGCATGTTTTGGTAAATATCTTAAATAAGCACTTATTCAATAAAATCAAATACTAGCTTATTCATCAGCTTGATTGTGAAACTAAAATAAGCTAAAAAGAGCTTATTTTTATAGGTTTCTCCATGAAATAATCTCTTACAAACACCCCTTTAAATTAGATTATTATTTTGGGAAAAACTTCATAGTTTTCTCAATTTATTTCAAGATTATTTTATTTTTTTTGCAAATAGTACAGTTAGTCCCATCATTTTTAAAAAGATTTCCATTCTCTTTTTTTCTCACACCAAACATGACAAAGTAATTTCATCCTCTCTCCCCCTCTTATTTCCCTCTTACCAAACAGGGGTTAAAAGTCATCAACGGGTGGAAACATTGGCCAATTAGCTGTACAAATAGTACCATAACATGATATACTCGTCTCAATAACCACAGTCGCTAAATGGAACAAATGACTTTCAACATCAAAAGCATGTATTAATAGTTTAATACCTTAACCCCAGCATTTTGGCAAAGCTGCACTGCATCTTTGACACCAGGTCGACAAGGATCCTGCATTTCAATGCATAATGGGCATAAAGCAAATAGTAAGAACATATTGAAATGATAGAAATTAATGTGTGGAAGTCATGCAACAAAATGACTAAGAATGGTGCTAGTGAGATTCAACATAAAACTAACAAAAAGGAAAAAAATGTGAGTAATATAATATTAGACAAGAATACAATCAGGACGTATTAATAGTGGTAGCATAACAAAGATGACAATGCATTACGACTAAAGGGTTATAACTTGGAAGAATAGAAGGAGGACAAACAAATAGCAAGGTTTGACAGTTATAGGCTTACAGCAGTTACTTAAGGTGGGATGTAAGGCAAGAGGGATAATTCTGAGAAGATAAAAATTGTGAACTGAGCATTAGCTCTATTCATAAAGTTTCATATATCAATCCATTTCATTCTTTATTTCATTCTATGTCTCAACTCTCTCATTCATGGGTTCCCAACTCCATGACAATCTAATTTCTAGAATAAATATTACCTTTAGGCCAATAATAGCCAATAAAACAAGATTATCCTCTGGTAATGACCAGTGAGCAAGTTCTTCCTCACTAGTTGGAACATTCTTCATTTCATATGATCTATATGCAATCGCAACACAACGTAGACTATCAGCAGCCATATCTTCAATAGCTTTTTTAAAAGTTGACATCTGCGAGCCAGAAAAATTTACTTAAGAGAACATTATCAAAATCAGTCAAAAACAAGAATCAAATGCCATCCAACAGTTCACGTAACACTTGTATTTGCTTTTTGTTTCATGAGTCTATGTAATGATAAAAGATACAGAAAAGAGGAGGCATAATAGGAAAACTTAGCAAAAATTCTATTAAGATATGCCAATGCCTTTGCTTAACTATTGATCTAAATATTTAACTATTTCCTCAACCTTTGCTTCATCCATCTCCACCAACTGATCATTAGCATCAAAATACCGAGTACAGCAAGCTAGGACTATCTCAGCAGCACCTTTCCAATGTATATGGACTTCAGAGTCAGACTGCGGAAAAGTATAAAATTATTAGCGATAGTGGTCTAGATGACAAACAAAATATACTACATTATCATATAATATATTAGCTCCCTAATCAGTTTAGAACAGAAGCAAAAAATTTACATATTTGAATTAAAATGGCAACAAGGTATTACCACCCATGTTGCAACTCCTCCTCGCTTTTTGTCTGAATTGAATGGGAATACATGAATAATTGATGATTTTGATCTGGCAGTGTCAAAATTCATCCCAAGCTGAAATTCAATCTAACAGTCATAACTAGTTGTAATTGTATAAAGCTCCTTAAAATGAAGTTGAAAGTTTAAGTTTCAAAAAGACCTTAATTCCCCACTCTAATATTGCCTTTTCTGTTGGTGATCCAGAAACCTCAACATCATTACCACCCTGTTATGAATAGAATCATTCATAAAGTAGTAATTATTGGGGGGGCGGGGGGGACTGAGCAAAGTAAAACATTTCTATCATACCTCAGGGATATATACACTTCCATTAGTGTTCTGTGCAACACCTTCAATCAGCAAAGAGCAGAGCCTACGAGAGAACTGTGATACATCATGAGGATCAGCAATCTTCTTCCCACCACCAATCCAAGCCTCAACCACAGTCATCTATCTCAGAAATTAGGTGAAATTAAAATTTGCTAGACACATTATTATCTTGATCAACGCCAACAGAAATAAACTACTTCCTAAAACTATTCACCCAAAATAAATAGTTAATGATCAACCCTCAGACCGTGATCCATTGCCTATTCGTGTTAGTTTGATAAGATATCACATTGACAGGTTAGTTGAAATTCTAAACTCCTAATCTTACAAGTTGATATGTTTCCTACTTGACATAAGTTGGGAAGCACATATGCCACAATAGACTTAAAATATTTGCAACAAGTGCTCTCCAACAAGTATGTGTAACTTACCATAAATATTATAAATAGGGTTCCAATACTGAATCAGAACTAACCTGATTCATAGTCAATGTTCCAGTCTTATCACTGCAAATGGTTGTGGCTGACCCCATTGTCTCACAGGCAGAAAGCCTCCTCACCTGCAATTCAATGTGTTATATCAAACAGCATTTCTCAAATAGATATGCCAAAATCGTATAGCACAAACAAAAGTTGGCATACCAAAGCTTTATCTGCCATCATTTTTTTCATTGAGTAGGCAAGTCTATAAAATAATTGATATGAAACAGTGTTAGTTGAGAGAAATAAGATTTAAAGAGAGAGAGAGAGAGAGAACAATATCGTAGATATTAAAGAGCATATTGACAATCTAAAATGGATAGAATAGAGATAATGGTGGCATCATATAATGATAAGAAAATAAAATTGAAATTAAAAAAAAAGAAGCAATGAGATAGAAAAATGTCAGAAAATCTACATTGGACCAATATTGGATACACTCATTAAAAGAATTAAGGATAAAATCTATATATCATATTAAAGAACAAGGACAATGATATTGTTATCCATAATGTGCAGTATCAGCAATATTAATGTTATCACATATCCATCAAGACTAGGTAAAATCTAGATAAAAATTATCAAACTTACGTTAAGGTAACTGCTAAAGGCAGCCCTTCAGGCACTGCAACCACTACAATGGTGACCTGCATATTCAACGGATTACAATCACCTCAGTTATTAATGCTATAGCTTGTGAAAGTTTGTGAACATTTATCTGCAAATGGATTGTATATGTTCAGGTAGTCTAGTACTTATCAATGCACATACCGCGACAGTGAATATCTTAATTACTCCATCAATAGCGTCACCAACTTTGGTCTTGCCCGCTATAAATTGAACACTTCCATCTGGGTTTCTAGTATGCCCAGAGAAATATCTGTGCTTATAGGTTTCCATTTCAGAAAAATATTTAAAAAAAAATTAAATTACAAATTATACACTTCAACTTTGACCATTTGGCAAATAATCCTGTGATTTCATGGCTGGCAAGTAACATGCTTAAACTTTCAAATTTCAATATATGGCATAACCAATATTAATTTTGGTAATTAACTCAACAAATGGAAAATTGACCCTTGCTTTCAATTTTGATAGTTAACCAAATGAGTTAGTAGAGAATAAGCCATATGCTTAAATTTAAGCAGGTTTTGACAGAACTGAAATCCCAAGGGATGTTAACTACAAAGAATACACCACAGGGTTCTATTTGATACATGGTCAGAGTTAAAGATTTGCAATTTAAACTAAAATACAATTAAATCATAGAAAGAAACAGATAGAAACTTGGCCAGTAGCACCATCAGAACAACAACAGCCACAGAGAGTCCAACAATACCAATTAAGGTAGCGAGACCATTTAAGCGTACCTATAGTGAAAACTTTATATAGGTTAACATACTATTAGAAGCAGAAAATAAAAAAACGAACGGCATGGAAAAAGGGCACCTGCAAAGGAGTTTCTTCACCATTGTCTTCTGAAATGCTGGCCATCAGAAGCCCCCATTCAGTATTAATACCAACAGCCGTTACCTGAGGAAGGAGAGCAACCAACAAAAAGAAACATCAGGAAAAAAAATCTGTTTAATCAATAAAACAGGTGAACTAAAACTAAAAAAGAATAAATATAATCAATTTAATATATTCAATTATTGAAAGAATTTTTACCAAAAATAAAATATTCAAAGAATTTCAGTACAATTTAATACATATTTCACCCCTCTAATTTCTCTCTGCCTCAGTTGTTTTCAAAAACCAAACAGGGAATTAAATCCTTTCCTGAACAGCATGCACTAGATGAATAATTGACATCATTTCAGAGTGACTTTTCCAGGAAATAAAAAAACAAGAAATTTCCTTATAGATCCAAATAGGAAAAGCTTCCCGGTAAGTACTCAGTTTTTGTAAAAAAATATTTGAAGTTAGTTACTCTTAGAATGTGGGTTTGGGCCTAACCCAATCCTTCAAAACTAATAAGGTAAGGATTATCCCCAACTTATATACTTCAATTTGGCCGTATCACTAGCCGATGTGGGACAAAATCACCACCCTCCTAATTGCACTTCAGGCAACCCCCAAAGAGGACACAACTAAGGCGGGCTAAGGGGGTCCGTAATTAAGGCGGCCTTCCAACAATTACATTAATCCCTAAAAGCTGAAAATGTCAATCAATTTAGTTCTTTTTAGAAACTAAAAAGATGTCAAAAAAGGACTTAATCGATCATTTTTTCATCTTTCAAGGACTAGTATGGACCACCTCAACTCTTTCAAAGACCAAAATGGTGTTTTACACATATTTGGGTCCTTGGAACAATTCCCATCTAAGCTATAAGAGTTAAGATCCACTTATAGGTACATCAACATCCACTTATAATTACAAATAGAAGGAAAAATGAAAGTCCAAAATTTACCAGCATAGTTCCACTGCCATCTGCAACTTTACATCCAGAAATCAGAAAAGGATCATTAGAATTTTTTTCGACCTGCAAAAAGAAAAATTATGATCTACTTAGGAAAAGAGAGCAGTAATTAACCTTATTATTTCTCCACAAGATAGAAATAAACACTTACAATCTTGCTCTCCCCAGTCATACTTGATTCATCAATTGCAAGAGAGTAACCAACGATCAAAACTCCATCAGCAGGGACCTAGAAAAGATCAGTTAAGAACTAAATAACAAAAAATTCAACCATTAGACATGATATGCAAAAATGACAAGACATACCTGATTGCCAATGTTAAGGGGTATAACATCACCAACAACAACATCATATATGGAGATCTCGACTCTTCTACCATCTCGAATAACCTTCTCAAGCACAAATTGAAATATAAAGTTATTATTAATAATAATAATAATAATAATAATAATAAAAGTATTGCTAAGCCAAAAACAAACCTCCAAATGTATGTTTCTTTTGTGCTCATTTAGGTCTTTAAACTGAAGAGACTGCTTATAATCACTTATAGCTACGAAAGAGGAAGACAAATAAAGGAGGGTGTTTTCCCCGTTAAAGGAGAATATTATTATGATAACATCCATAATAAATGACAGTTGATAATGGACTTGTGTCTACACCAAATGCATTTTATATCAAATAGAAATTCAGAAGCAGAATCTTAGAGCATAAAACTAAATGCTTTAACGCATTATCAACTTTCCAAAGACTATATCAATACCTGTAACAAGAATAACAAGAATAACTGCAAAAGCAATGCTTCCCCCGTCATACCATCCTTCCTTAATACCCTGAAACAGAATTAATTCTGAACTTGATAAACCTAATTCCTAGGATTAACAAAAACATGTTCCTAATCCCAGATTATGAAGGGATGAACTGAGAAATACAAAGGAACACTAAAGGTCAAATGAATTTGTTGATGTTACAAGATAACAGTCAAAAAGCATGCAACTTTTACAAAAATCATAAAAATGTGGTGATTAAGTCTTGAAGCTCTACCAATTCCTTACAATTCACTTGGAACTTATCAACCAAAACATGCTCCCAAACTATGCACAAAAGTCATAAATAACCTCCAAAAGCTCACAAATCCAAAGTTTTCCATTCATATAGGATATAGGACAGATTCAAATAATATGCAAAGGTTGGACTTGGATCAAATTAAACATTGATGAAGACACCAAATTCACACCACTGACACCAAGCTCAAAATTCCAGCACTTGCATGAGCTACTAAATTTGTGAATACTTTTTGTATACACCAAACTCCATGTACAAAATTTATTTACTGCCTTTCCTGATAGGCTGATAGCCTGATACTGACCAAAAATTAATCCCCCACCCACCCCAATGAGTAACTAACACTAGATAAAAATTGTCAATAAGGAAGCATGTACTTAACCATCTAGCTTTCATAACCATCAGCAGATTTTATTATAGAAAATATCATATAAAATCGAACCTATACAGTCCAATACCATCATTTTAAACTCTGCAACATATAACAGGAGCCTAATAAATGTGTGTTTGGATTACCTTATTTAGTTTCCAAAACAGCTTATAATCAACTCTTTATAACAGAACTTTTGAGAAGCAGAAAAAATCTCAAAAAGCAATCAAAAGTCAAAACCAAACACACTATAAATCACATAACAGCATCCAGGCTGATTTGATTACTTAGTTTGCCAAGTAACAGAATGGATGGTCTATTTTTTGTTTAAGCAATATTGATTTTTAAATGTAGACTGCAACTCAAGAAAGACTCCTGACCAATTAAATATGAGTACATTTGTATACTAGCAAATGTTCCCAGTTTCCACTACATTAGCCAAATAAAAAGCACTTGCATATAGTTATGCACTTGTGCTGGTAGCCTGGTATACAAATGATATCACAATACTGGTCCGATAGCGACGAAGCTAACTGAAGGGTTGTACACTCAAGATCTATATAGCATTTTAACAAAAGGAAAGGAAAACTGTCTAGCATGCAACTGACATTATCCAAGAATAGCAATAAGGAAGAATTACAAGAAAATGGGCAATAAGACAGCACATGGTTGGAGGATGAACTTTTGTATGTGGGCTGAGTTAGTCAAGGGTGGAAAATACAGTAATTAAAGACAAGTTTTTTTTTTATAAAAAAAAAGTGTATGTTTGGAATGAGATAAGTCCACTGTCTCCACTAAGTAAAAAAACAGACTCCTGACAGGACTTACTTTTTCACAATATGACAACAAAGAATTGCATCATAACTTCGTAAGCCAATCTCACCTCAGATTTTATCCCCAGTGCTAATGAAGCCATTGCAGCTACCATTAAAATAATCAAGGTCAGATCCTTGCAAGCATCCCACATAAACATCTAAGGAAGGCAACAAAAACAAAGACATCAGTACAATAGCCCTCCAATAAAAAGAGGATTATCAAATGCTTAATGTGCACCAAAATTTACCAAAAAACCTCTTCCACTCTTTCGTGGGTAGTTGTTGGAGCCAAATGCACTCCGTCGTTTCAGCAAGTCAGCATCATCACTCTGAATCCCCTTCTCTAAATTGGTTTTCAACAAATGTGATAACCCTACAACCTTATAAAGTGATTCAGAAGAATCACGTGAATATTATGACACTAATCAATACAATTCAGATTTAAGAAAATTATTCTCAGCACAATTACCCCTCCATTTTCCTGCAAAGCAGTAACATCACGGTCCCTAGAAATTGAAGAAAGTTGTTCTTGTCCAACCGAAAATTCTCCAGTGGAGCTTGAAGGAGGTTTTATAGTTCCTAATCCCAACAGTTAAATGCACTGAGCATTGATATTGAAAAGAAGAAAAAATAGTGCCTATGCTTTTAATATACCAGGCCAACTAACTCAAAAAATAATTTAATAAAGATCTAGGGAGCACCAAGCATCAGACCAAAGCACTTTCAACTTTGTTATTTAAGTTCAGAATTAAATTAATACTACAAAAACATTTTATCACTGTAAAAAAGGATAGCAGTATAATCCCAAAATGATAATCGTGCCCAAGACTCTAGGCCTCTAGCATTAGAAAGATAATCACAGATGATAGTTGGATATATCCTGGTAACACTTTAGACTTAAAGATGATACTACAAACACCATTTTATCATTGTAAAATAGGATAGCACTAGAATCCCCAGATGATAATTGTGTCCAAGGCTCTAGCACTAAAATCAATATCACAAATAATAATTGGATATATCCTGGAAATAGTTTAGAAATAATACAATAAAACAAGCATGAAAACACCTTTGATCATCATAAATTGAAAAGGATAGCACGAAAGACAAAAATGAGAACACTTTCGATGAATAAGACCATTAAAAATCTCTGTAAGAATAATTATTAAACAGTATTTATGCTAAAAACTAACATGTAAATATATAGTAACAAAACTATATAAAAGCGAATGAACAAGTCATAAAATTACAATTGAAATGTTAAAAGGAAGTAAATTTGCTAAAAAGATAATTAGTTCATATTAAACAACATGTCAGCCATCAATCTTGGAATCAATATCAATAAAAACCTGCTATGTCAAAACAATTACAATACTTGACTTCTAAGCTACAGGTTTTCCAGACAAATATGCAGCAACTCACATGAATATTAGGTCATTAACATCAACACGGCTTATCAAGGGAGATCAGTGATACCAAGGACATGTAATTCCAGACTTTTTCCAGACCATTATGCAGCTAATCAGGTGATAGTATGGCAGTAACTAAAGTGACCTTTCTTTATGAGCAAAAATGGTACAAAAGCACAATAAACACTAACTAATTATGTTCACCAACTACTAGAACTGACAACCTACATAGCCAAACAGACCAAAGTACTGAACTCATATGCAGATTAGCAGAATAAAAATCAAAGAAAAAGATATACTGTATAAGATAAGTAAAATAACATTAAAGGGAGTAAATTTCATAAATTTTAGAACAATAATAAAAATCTAGTTACTTCTAACAAATTAGGAGACAGGAGTAAGTTCTAAATAGGAAAACTAATGTGAATTACTAGTAAACTACAATTTGGAGACATAGTAGTGAGAACAATCTAATGACTCACCATTCATTTGCCCGGCTTCCTTGAATCGATATGCGGCCTAATAGAGTAAATTAATTAATTAGTTCACTTAACACATGCAAAATGAGCAATGATAAAGAAAGTCAACTCAAGAACCGAACTTGAATGGCCCGTGTATGCACTATAACAATTCTTAATACTCGTTTCTTCTCTTCTTCTTTCTTTAAGTCCAAGGTGTAACGAAATCGACGAGAAGCATTGAGCACAAGTGCCGCTTGCTGAAACACAAAAGGAATTATTTGTCTGGTCATTGAACAAAGCATTATCTACCAAATAAAAAAATGAAAAATAAATGCACAATGTGTCAAAATAGTCAAATACATGTAGCAATTGATGTTAACACAATAATTATAACATGGAACTGATACTGCTAAAATAATATAGAACGATAGCTTCAAGTCCCTGATGCAAGATCAAGAAAATGCTCTGTATCTTGTCCTCAGCCAGTTTTGGAAACAGAGGTTTTTTTTTGTTGGACAATTTTGCAACTTCAGAAGTGTCATCATAAAAATAATATATCTTTAATCTTCAAACTAGCATGGAAAAGTCAATTATTAAGTGTCTATTAGCACCAACAAACTACCAGAACTGTAGTAGTACTCAGTTTCTTTTCACAAACTTAACTTTTTTCCCATGTTAGAATGTCAAACTTTTCTAGTAATTTAATGAATTCAAGACTTGACCTAAAAGAGTTGATAGTCAAGCTTAGTGCTTTCTTCTTTTTGTCTTCCCTACAAATGCTTATCACTCTAACATTCTAGTCTACAATTCCATTCTTGCTTTATTTGCAACTGTGAATAGCATCAATCCTCCTAACATTTAAATTATTACATTAAATCTCTCATTACCTTTTGTCCCATTAATAAGCGCAGTATCCTTCAATGACCTTTACAAGAAACATATGGACTTTTCTCACTGTAGCTTCCTAATTGATGCACTCTCCTAACTATCTAGTGTCCAGCAAACAAGGGGTCCAATTCGCCTTCAAGCACAACTCTGTTAAAATAATTACAGGAATATTTTCTCCCTCTTGGCTTCCGTACACATAAATGGTTGTCAATAAAATTTGAAATGGATGCAACACAATCTTCAATCAAAATATTCTCTGCTACCAAGCATAGCTGGAGTTAGTGTACAAATCAAAGGATCAAAGCTGGCCTTTCTGCCTCTTGTGTTCTTTTCCCAAAATTACGAGGCAGAGTTAACCCCTCACTACCAAGATTCTCTAGAAGGATTAAGAACTGAGCTTTTTGATGATGCTGTCTGTAGATAGTAAATATCCTGGACTGCTGCTGGTAGTCCTGACAACACGTCAAATATCTTATTTGCAAGTATAGAAAGGTATTCCAATTAATACTTTCTATGATTGGCTGATCCAATCTTGGTAAACAATGGTAGTAAACAAAGTGCCAAGAATCGAATCCTTTGGAGTACAGTGTTTCGGAAGAGATTCACAAGATGTTCAAAACAGTACGGAAGATCCCAAAACTGTGCTAATTAGAATCTGTACTGTGTTCTCTTGAATACTCTAATCTACTCCAGATTTGTTGTTAGAAATGTTGAGTCTTTGGCAACAAAATTTCATTCCAGTCCCTATCTTTCTACTAGTATTGTATATTTTAATCAGTTCTCTCCTTCATGCTTTGTGGAGACAGCCAGACAGGTTCTTGTTCCCGTGTTTCGTTGATATTGAATTATAAATACACATATATTAAACAAACATAACAAGAAAAATGACCTTGTTTAGTCTCATACTTTAAAACTATAATTTTGGACCTCTTAATGGTAAATTCATAAGAAACGGATTGTATATACTTGTCCTATAGCCCACAGCAGAAAAGGAACTTAGGTTTGACAACAAATAAGTACTAATGTTAAACTAGTATAAGTTCAAATCATTGCGTCAATTAATATAGATAGCTGCATGAATGCTAAAATCTTGTATTAACAGGGAAGAAATTTCCACTTCTTCCCCATAGACCTTTAAATGAAACACTCAAATTTATATTGCTATTACCAATCAGCCAGAACTTGAACTTTGTATTTTTTGAGCCATTTTGATTATCTACTTATTTTTTCAAACATGTCTCCCTGAAACCATACCATCTATCCAGTTGAGGCTTCATTTGGGGAATGCATCTTCTCATTTGAGTTCAGGAGACCCTACACAACACCCCAGTTGAGGCCCTATTTTCTCCATGTATTTGCCTCTCTTCACATGACCGAAACACATGAAAAAACTCACTAAGAGGATCTATTCCCCTTCTGCACTCTTAATTTAAATCCTGTAGACCATTAAAATGAAAGGAAGCAGCGCTCTCTCTCTCTCTCTCTCTCTTCCTCCCTCCTTCCCTCTCTCTCTGTGTTTGTGTCAGTAGATATAGTAAAGTTTGGCAACATATACTGGTTGAACAAGTGGATCCCGCACCTATATATATATTATATGCAGGCACACACATACAGAAGTGATAGGAAGGGGATGGCACCCAAAATCCTACAAGACAGGGCACCAATAGCCTGCTAGGGAGACCAACAAATGCCCAACCCACAAGATTATTGCATAGGCTAAAACCGCAAACAATTTTAACTAGCTTCATTGAAATAGTAACCCATGGCCATGGGGGAGATTTAAGGTTGACCCAGTGTTGGGGAAGGGTGAAGGGAGAAGGGAGGAAGGAGAGATCGTGGATTCAAATCCCAACTAATATTCTAACAAAATAAACCAAGTAACATTTGCGGATAAATAAATAATAGTAATCCATGCCCATGGAATTTATATATTTATTCAGTAAAAATTCTAAATCAAAGTAACAGTGCCAATCATGTTATTATAATTAAAAATGATATGACAATAATAGTGACAGCAAGAAAGTGAATTAGAAGAGTGGACACATACCCTCCAACGCCTGAGGCGTTGAACCGGAGCATTCTTTGTTCTGGTAACATCAAATGGATCAGCAGAAAAGTCTCCATCATCAAAGTCAGCAGAGAAGCTAGCAGGAGACCCAGCTTCTAAATCACGCGGCGTCTGGCTGCCAGGTGAACCCTTGGAGAAACTCATACTTCCAAAAACTGTCGCCAGGAGAGATGACACCGTTACCACCTAATATGCCTCACTACTACTTCACAGTATATCATAATAACCATTTTTATCATTTAAGCTCCACTACCACTCTCAGAACAAACCTCACCCGATCACAAAAAAAAAAAAAACTGAGTTCAGTCTTCCTACTTTGGAATTTAACACTCCAAAACATGTTCCACAAAAAAAAAATCAGTTCAAATTTCCACTGATATTTGTCGTTTCGTTATAATTCAAAGTCGTAGTTTACTAATCACTAGTCTCTAAATTCTAATCAATCATTTTCAATTGCACTGTAAATTATAAGCTTATATAGTGATTAGTGCCTAATGTATATTATGACTTGCTTATGCAGTAAGTAACCATAGTGGCGAGTGGACTTACCGGGAAAATAAAGAGACTATTTATTACTCTGATGCTGATAGTGGTATTCTGGTTTTCGTCTTCCTCTTTCTCTGCAACCTGAAACCCTTCAGAGGAGGAAACGAATACTATTAATATTATTATACTAATAAATAAATAACGCAAGCGCGTCTGAAACAAACAACAATTAAATTTAAATTTCTATTTCCAATCACGAGATTTTCACCGTATGCAACAGAATCCCCAAAAATAGAATATACGCATCATTTCCCTCCTTGGACGAAATTTCGGTTCACGATTTAAGAGCAGTATTATTCAGTTACCCGCCAAATTATATTCTCTTTTACTTTTTGTCATTTATTATAATATTGTTTCATTAGCTTTTTTATTTTTCTTTCCAAATTCTAATAGAAGCCTTTTCGTGTTATGAGTTGATGCAGGAAAAGTAAACGCGACGCTTCCTATAGTGGAAAGTGTGCTTAATGGCCACAACAGCACGAGAGTCAGAACCTTCACTTTAGGAAAATATTGAATATACTGATTGGCAAAAAAAAATTAATATAATATTATTTTAATAAATAATTATAAATATGAGATTGTTTGGAAACTATTTATAAATATAGGACTGTCAAACATGTTCAAATTGGACGTGACTGAACACTTCTAATTTGGATGTAACACAAAAGATAATACATCCAAATTAGATATGACTGCATTGACATATGTCACGCATATATGAAATGGTGGTGATATTAATTATATAAACTTCAAATTGTCATAACTTTTGATAGAAATATCTGATGGAAACGTACGATATGTCAAAATGTTTGAAATTAAGAGAAGAAAGCCGGGACAAATCCTCGAAGGGAAATTACTCAACTATTTTTTCCAAAAAACATCCCTAAGTAGCTCAAAATTAGGATTTAGGATTCAATCATCCAAAAAAAATTGTTTTTCTACTTTTTTAATTATTTAATTAGTTAATTTAATGCTATTTTTGTAATTACTTCTCTTACTTTCGAGCGTTTTGACATATCATACGTCTCGATCGGATATTTCTATCAAAAGTTAGACTATTTGAAGTTTATATAATCAATATCACCACCAATCATGCATACGTGATGTGTCAATGACATAACTGAACACGTCTAATTTGACACAGGAGGTAACAAGTCCAAATTGGGCGTGATACCCAATTTGAGTGTGTTTGACAGTCTCATATTTGTAAATAATTTTCAAAAAATTCCAAATTTGTAATTATTTATTAAAATAGTATTATATTAATTTTTTTGCTTATATTATTTTGCATTGCAAGAGATCGAGGAGGCATGAGATTATTTATTTAGTGTAGTATTGAAAAGAATATATAGTTGAAAGGGAGGAATAACTAAGTAGTGGCAAGTGGAGCAGTCACTAATGCTAATGCGTGGGATTGAATAATTCGCATTTCACAAATAATATGTACATCAACGCACCAGAAGAAGAAGAGGTGAAAATGTTAGTGTTTGTTGTTTCTGGTAGTGACTGCTACTCAGTGAAATCACACAAAGGAAGTGAGAAACCTAACAATAATGCAAAGCTAACCCACCCAGCGCGTATGCTAATTTGTTACTCCTATGTGTTAGACGAGTGCTGGCTGCTGGCAACTGGCAGGGAACAAAATATTACTCTCAAACACATTTATTTAAAGAGTAATTAACTAATTATTATATTTTTTAATAAATTTTAATAAATCAAAATGTGTTTCCAGAATATTTATTGAAGCGTATATAACTATTTGTGAATGAAAAATTAATTACACACTTTCTTTGCCTAATAGATTATAGCTGCTTCCCACCAGAGCCGGTCGCTGTAACTCGAGAAGCATGCACTCCGTGCATTATGGCAAAATGCACGCCGTTGCGGTGACAAATCCGAAATCAAACGCGGGAGTCATTCATTTTTATTCGTATCTTTTTGTTCTCACGCTAATGTATCTATCTCAATTTTTATTTCATTAAATTTCTCTATAAATTACGTAGAATATACTCCTTATTCTCTTAATTATGAATGTTTAATATTCTTTTTTAACTCTTTTAGAGGTTCCCTACTTCCCTCTTCACTAGCTAATAAAAAAACTACTTCTTAAATAATAATTATATAAAGTAAATATTCCTCTTATACAGTACATAAACTGAATTACTAGTAAATACTAAAATGGAATTAAGATGATAGTGTAAAAACATACTAATTACTCTTCCATCTTTTAACAAAACTTAAGCAAAAAAAATTTTAAAAATTGTCTATGAAATAATAAAACGGAACAAACAGAGACAGTGGGCAGAAAACAGTTCAACAGGAAATAAGGGTCGTCAAAATTAATTGTGTTTCTTAAATCTTAAATTTTGGGTAAACAAAGATGGATCAAATTTAAAACATGATTGAAGGATGGGTGGGGCATGGCCGCATGGGATGATGGGATCATTCGACGGGGAAAAAAATATTTGTTTCTTCAACGTTGGAGAAAGATTTTTTCTTTAAAGTCTATTTGGCACGCAAAATAAGAACTAAAATTTAGAATTCTAATTTTGTAAAAATTGAAATTAGTTCAAATTATATTTTTTGTATTTAATACTGTACAAATATTTAGAACGTAAAATCTTAATATCAAGTTAAATTATAAATTTATTTTGTTATTTTGAATAAAAGCAATATTTGTCCACACGTGATGATTGAAAAAAAATACAATGGTAATAAAGATTGTGATGATCGCAACAGTGACACTGAGAGTGATGGAGGCAGATTTTCTACATCAGTTTAGAATAAGTTGGACTAAATGAAAACATTTGAAAATTTGAAATCTTTGTGTCGGTGAGAGGATAAGAGTTGATTTTAGTTTTAAAAAGTTAGCATTTCACAGAAACAAATTAAAAATACTACACAGATCAAAATTTTCCTGTTTCAATATTGTATAGTTGAATTTAAACACTGCCCGCACCACAATAATAAGACGGGTAGAAGTAAAAGATTGGTTAAGACTTAAGAGAGATTATTACCTTCACAGAAAGATGGTTGAACTATTTATCCTTGAGCGATATGTTCATAATAACATTTGCAGCTGATTGCATTCACAATAACATCTGCAACACCATATAAGCGATGGTTCATTCTCGATCTTTTGTAATCAACAATTTTGTTTATGTACAAAAAAGAACCAATAGTACACGTACCATACAAATAGTGATACATTGACAGGTAGGAAGAAGACTATTAGAGTTTGAATTTCACCTTATAATACATACATGAAATGGAAGGCACTAAAATGTGGAAGTATAGAGATAATATTTGAAGAACGCAGTTGCAGATTGCTCATTTTATTTGTTGGTTATGCAGATGTTGACATATATCCCTCTTTCCTTGAAACTTCCTTTACTTATTAACTTTGTTCGATTAGAGGATCAAGTAAGGTATTGTACTATAGTGTATATATATAGCGACTTCACTAGCTGGACACAGACATGGCTTGTCCTCCTGGGAAAGGAAAAATGCTCTGATTTTACTATGGTTTTCTGTAACCAATAATCTAGTATTTGAATATTATTTCCTTTTATATAAATTAAAAGCACCTAAATAACTTTTATTTCTTTTAATAAAAAAATACGCGCAATGTAGAATCGAGTTCTAATATGTATAATTCAGTTGTATGACATCTGTCAGGCATTTTGTCGGCAAAACAAATCTTCCTAATGGAACATATTATCAAAGATTTAGTAAATTCAAAAATGAAAATTTCAATACTAAGTTTATAAGTCGTTTTATTTTAAGTTGAACCAAAACTTCATATTTTAAAAATAATATTTTACTCAATAAGTTTTCACACTTATCTTTAAAAAATCATAGAATAAATCAATTAAAACGCAATTTCTTTTCATAAATTTGAATATATTCAAGAACAGTAGGATTGATTATTAATTTAGATTTTAAACTTGTATGTTAACGTGTTATGAAAAAGTTGTTTAAATTTCTATTCGTCATTGCATATTTATGAAGAATCCTTTTATACTGTTTTCTTTGTGTTCTAGATTCGAAAAGTGGGACTTTGATATACGGGAGTTAATGTGTTTTTGGGGAGGTATTTTTGTGGTGTTGTTTTACGGGTTGTTGCAAAGTATACAGGTTCTTAGTGTTTTCTCTAAGGCTTTTGTACTTGTTGTAAGGCTGTACTGTGGCACATATTGTGCTCTCTTTATTCTTAATAAATTTATGTTTGTCTTTTCAAAAAATTATTGCATTTAATTGAATCACTTTAAACTTGTAAATTTGATGTGTTTCATTTTATTGAATTTACATATTATTGGGCATTGGATAATTGTCGAGTTTATGAAAGCTTAGATATTTAACAAGTTATCATATTTTAATAGTTGATTTTTGTTTTTCATTATGATATATGGTGTAGAGTAATTATTAATTTTATGGATAATTAATTATATTAAAAAATATATTTTTTCCTTTTTTATAAGGATTAAATCTCGAAACTTTGTTTAAGATATTCAAATTTAATTTCGCTCAGATTAATAATGTGTTGATATTTTGAACAGTTGATTATTAACTTTTAATCATATGTTACTAATTTA
This sequence comes from Glycine latifolia, assembly GCA_013407115.1. Classification (NCBI taxonomy): domain Eukaryota; kingdom Viridiplantae; phylum Streptophyta; class Magnoliopsida; order Fabales; family Fabaceae; genus Glycine; species Glycine latifolia. Next base: position 4,906,229 of record CM023957.1, read on the forward strand.
TAAATAAATATTGATAATGTAAAAGAGTTTTTTTTTCAAACTAGATGTTGACATGATATTTAAGACTTAAAATATTTATTTATATTTGTATATATGTCAGTTATTTTTTTTAGTCCGTGTATTTTTTGTTAATGTAAATGTATTTTTTTTGTCTTTGTAAGTTACTTAATAAATCATTATTGAGTGATTTTGGAAGTTATGCATTTTTTGAAGAGGGCATGAGACTATATGCTCTCCTATTAGAGTTCTAGCAATAAATCATTGAATATTTTGACTTTGATCTTGCATAATGATAAAATAGCATGTGTTTCACATCAAGATACATTTTCATGTTGGTTGGAGGGTCTATCTCTTGGAAGTATGCTAAACAAACTTTTTTAATAATTTCTTCAATTATGACAATGAAGTTTGTAAGAGTATCTTTAGTAGAAAAATTCATTTTGGGTTTTTGGATCACTTTTTGTGAATCCTATAATATCATATAGGATGCAAGATTTTTGTTCATTTTTTGCTCTAGTGGTAGATTATAATCTGGGTTATTGAATAACTTTTTATGGGTTTTACATTTGAAATTAATTAGGGAAAGAGACATTAAATAATAATAAAAAATTCTTGAGAATTCTTTTCCTAGAACTCAATCTTCAGCTCGAGAACTCTTAAGCAAGAATAGTAGTAGATCTTATGAACAAGAGTTCTTGAACTCAAGAACTCCCATTAAAAATGCTCTAACTTGTTATGAGGCATCCAACCATGAGACATGACACCTAAGTGTTGTTAGTTAGTGCTTTATTACTAACATTATGAAGCAAATGATAATTTATCGGAACAATACTTGTGATGAAACACATACAAGAGTGATTTCATTGTTAATATATGAAATGAACCAAATTATGAAGAGAAAATATAATATAAATATTATAAAAGTGCACCTAATAAATTTGTAATTTAATTATTCAAGAAATAATATGGAAATCAAGTGGGATATTGTTGAAAATTTATATTTCCTTATCTAAGGTCAGCTTTTATTTTAATAACAATTATGTTAATTGTTTATAGTTAGTGAATTTTATTTTAAGTGATCTAATTAAGTGAGTATGTTAAACTACTAAAATGATATAATATTTACTTAATGAGAATTGAATATCTTTATTAGCACACTTTGGCATAATGGGTATCCTAATCATGTCAATAAATAAACAACTATAGTTATGGTTCTTTATTTACCAAGTCATACAATTATATATCTTCTATGGAGCTAAAGGTAGTTACAAAAGTCTAATTAAGGAATAATAAAAGAAACTTTAATTGAGAAAAAATAGTTTAGTATTTCTACGTTAATATCAATTTTATCAAAAATCGATGTTAACAAAAAATGCGATGGCACATTTATAAATAAGATGAGTTTCTTCTTCAACTTGTTGTTATTAATTTCAAAATTTATCATCCAAAAGAAATTTATTATAGGTGCATCATCCATTTATTTTTTTCATTTAGAAATTAAGTGGTTGTCCCTTTGACTCTTAATGCACAGGTTATAGCAACTGAAGGTTAGAAGGCAAATTTGATAACAGATTATGCTAAAAAGTTTAGCCTTATTATATGATTTCTATCTGTATGCTTGTGTTTCTTTAACATTTCCTTTTTATGTCTTGTTTCATTTTAGTGTTCTCTAGTTACTTCATTAGTTATAATTTAGTTTTCTGGACCACTGAATGATTCTTATCTAACCTATCATTTTAATCTCAGGTGGAGGAAAATTTTTGTGGCAATGTCCAAACAAGGCTGAGAAAACTCAGGGAGGGCATTGTCCAAGCTACCCTATTGGCATTAGCTGGACTCAAACAATTAAATATGGCAAAAATTGTGAGTTTGATCTTATCAATTGATGACATGCTTCCAACTGTGCCCAAGGTGCAATTGGAATAGTATGTAGAAGTAATGATAATAAAATGGTGATTATATAATTAACTATAATGCATTATTTGCATTATCTTGCCCCTTGGGCCTATTACATAGATGTTTCCTCATATGATAATTAGTTAATGTTGGATTATATTTTGTAATTCATTGTATAAGAGACTTTATCAATATAAGAGACTTTATAGTAAGGACCGGGAAACTATTTTATCTTAAATATTTCAAAGAGAAAACAATTTCGTATTAGATACAATTACTTAATTGTTGATATATTAATTGTTGATATAAGAAAATGCCAAATATAAGAAAATACCCTAAAAAGTAGCTTATTAATTGTTGATATAAGAAAATACCAAATATTGTTAATAAAAGTCAATTAATTTTTTTTAAAATTTTAATGTGTCTTTTAAAATTACATGGAGGGAAATAAAGAGAATAGGCTACATATTTTTTTATTTAAAAAATGACATTCTACATCGGTTTTGTAATAAACGATATAGAAAATGACTATCCAAATCGGTTTCAACAAAAATCAATGTGGGATGACACTTTTACATCGATTTTAGACAAAACTGATATTATAAATATTTTTTAACATTGATTTTGACAGAACCAACATAGAAAGTGTACTTTCACATCAATTTTTAGAAAAATCGATATTGTCAAGTGTATGACAACATCATTTTTTCTAAAAATCGATGTTGAGTTTTATATATTTTATATTTTTGGTTTATTTTTTATTATACGATATCGATTTTTTTAAAAATCGATGTTGTGTAGTGTATGTTAACATTGATTTTTGAAAATCGATGTTAACATATATTTTTAACGTCAATGAGTTTAACATCGGTTAAAAATCAACCGATGTTGAAAGTAAAAAATAATCGATGTTAAAAGTCTATTTTCAAGTAGTTACTTAAAGTCTTTCATATTATTAGTAAGGCTATTTAGAGCATATTTAATGATGTTTATATAAGCAACTAAATTTTAAGTAACTCAATTATTATTTTTTTCAATGAATATTTTTATTAACAAGTTACTTAACTCATAAATATTCTATTTTTATCTTTTATATTTATTACAAAGTTAAGTAATTCATGAGTAATAATTGTTTATATAAGCAACTTTTTCCAATTTCAAAGAACTCAAAATTACATGTGGCATCCAAAAATAATAATTTTTTATTAAACAACTCTCATTGTAGATGCTTTAATAAGTATAAATTCAAATTAATTTTTAAAAATCGAACATGTTAAGTTCTAAGATTTTTAATGTATTGTTTTAAGATTATATATATATATATATATATATATATATATATATATGAACGCGTGTAACTTTTTTATTTCCACAAAAAGAATAAGAAATATTAAAATTCCAATAAAACAACAAAACAAAAATTAAAAATTAAAAACATACCATACATTCAGTCCAATTTAATCTATTTTTAATCAAATTAGGTTTAATTGAATTTAATGTTATATTCAAATCTATTTAAACTTCATTAATTCAATTTGAAGTTTAAATTTGTGATTTTATTTAAGTAAACAACAAATGATGCAACATTGTGAAATTTTTAAATCATATTATTCATGTAAAATATTTGTTAATTTTATTAATAATTAATCTTTATTAATTATTTTTTGTGAGATCTCTTCTACAAACCTTAGTTTTTTCATCTACAAGTGTTAAATTCGATATGTTATTAATAAATAAACTATTAAATATTAAATATTTTCAATGATTTTGATGTACGTTTTCTCAAACCTCCTTTCTATCATTTATTTGATCTATTTTGTTAATCAGGGCTTGTATTTGTCTGTTCCACACATAGCAATATTTTATTACTTTTTCTACATTAGATGTTACTTCAAATCTCTGATTTCAAATCCACTGTGCACACATTTCTAATTATATCTTGTTTAGTCTGTTCGTTCATACAAGGAGACATTCTCAATTTCTCGTCCTTTTCTTACTAGAATCTGGGATTTTGTTGCTCAACAGAATTAAGAGCGATACAGATATGATAATTAATGTCCAGTTGATAAAGGACCTCTCCTCTAGTCAGTAACATGAGCATAAGCAGCTCGATTTACTTCTCTTTTAGTGAATACCAGAGCTTATTATTATCTTTCTTAATTGCTATAAACAGACATAGTTTCTTTTTATTCTTTTATCGATTTATTATTATCCAACCTTAATTCTACACAATATCGCAAATCATACAATCCTGCAATAATTATTTTTTTCCTTTAAACTCGAAGGACACCTTTAAAAGATAAATGTATGAATAATAATTTAATAATATTTTCTTTAAATTTAAATTTACTTTAAGTTTGTCTCACTTTGAATCAGTCATGTCTAAATAACACACTCATACTTAAAAAAATAAATATGCATATGTTAGCAAATATAAAAATAATATAAAACTCAAAGATACTAAAACTTGAAATTGAAAGTATAGTTTAGTATAATTTAAGATTTGTGGATAAAGAAGAGTTTAATTTATGAAAATGGTTATTATAATTATAAAAGCTACTTGTCTTGACCACTAAGCAAGGGAGCAAAAAAGACGGCAAAAAATTCTGCTAGCATGGAAAGAAAAACTAGAGGCTGAGAATGGAATAGTAGCCAGGCATCATATATTATACCTGAAGTGAACCAGCAAAAAGGAGAAGGGATATGATCGATCGATCGATGTTAATTGTGAACAGCCACAGCCACTGATGAAGCCAAAAGCGATAGAATCCACTCCTTTCACCCCAGCCAAGTTTAGAATAGAATCAGCGTGTTATAGTTATTACTTACTAGCTAGACGTAATGTTTAAGTTTAATTCACGCACTGCACCATTATTGCATTAACTATATAATAGAGAGACTCTGAGAGGATAGCCACGGAGTTCGTCATGCACAGGAAAACAGAAATTTCTTGGAAATTCAGTGTTATTTAGTGTGGGGCTGTATCAAGTCTTTTATTATTATTATTATTATTATTATTATTTCTTACCACGTACAAAGGTGTAATAACATATTGTTTTTGTTGTAGTACAACGGACTGGAATCATCTTCATGAACCGACGAACTGGATAGCTAATGAATAAAGATCGATGTGCGATAATTCACATTTTTTCATAGATCTATCCGCGTGATCCTTAAGTTTTCCAAGACTTAAAAGAGATCGTCACTTTTGTTAAAGGTTAAACCGTGGAACAGTCAAAGAGAGAATCCTAATGTTGTGTTTGGTTAAGATTATAAAAAATAAAATACATTTTTTATTAAAATAAAGGGTCTATTTTATTAAAATGCTTAAATTATGCTTGGGGTTCTTGTAAAATTTTGAAAATATTAAATTCATTTTCATAAGATTTTAGGCATTAATTTGGTTCATGTAAAAATAAAATACATTTTTACCGATTTTCAATGAAAACTTTGTAAAACAATTTTCTAACGTAACTAACGGACTTAATTGTTTTTTTTTCCTCTATATTCTCAAGCGCACTCAAAATATACAAAATCTCATTGTTGTTTTATTTTTTTTCTTAATCTCATCAAAAAGTGCAAAAAAAAAAAAGTTGAGAAAGTGATGAAAACTTGTAATTTTTAGAAATATTTACCCACCAAAAATTGTTTTTCATTTTAAAAGATTTTAACTGTGATAAATTATTTAATTCATTTATAATCAAATTACATATATAAGTTTGTTAGTCACTTTAGATTGCTATTTAATTTATTTGTGATCAAATTATACTTGTAAGTTTATTAATCATACCAGTAAATCGTCTAATAGAATATTCACTCAATACCAACAAAAGTAAATTTTATTTTTACATGAATCAAATTAATACAAAATTTTTTATAAGAATGAAAGTAATATTTTTCAAATTTTACTAAGACCCAAACATATTTTACCCTTTTTAAAATAGAATGTAAAGTTGCAAGACTCACAATTTCTTTTTTATTTCTCTCTTCTTTCCCTCCACCAAACATATCATAAAAGATATCTTCACTTTTGTATCTTTCAAGTTTCAAACAAGAAACATAAAGAGAGGGAGGATTGGTTTGACCGTGAATCGAAGGTTTAACTTAGGTCGAGTTGTATATGGGATCAATCATATTGTTGATTATTATCCGATCAATTAGTTTTATGATTAAATTGTCGACCTAGTTTGATTAGATCAATCATATCAAAATTATTAATTTTTTAAATTAAACATTAATAAAAATACAAAAATATGATACACTTAAAAATTAAATCAATGATTTTAAATTTATATAGTGAATCAAATTATCATAATTAATTATTAAATTTATAATACAATTAATACATATACATATAATTTCTTACTTTTATTTGAATGTCCGCTTAAGTTAGCTAGGAACTGAAACGAGCAAGCAAACACACTAAATATATCGTCTGGTTTGGTTCCCGTTCACATATAATAGCCAATAGAGTCACCTATAGCAAGAAAGCATTCCATCTCTGATCTCTCCCTTTCGGCTATTTGATCAACTCATGCATGTTTTTCTTTTCATTGGATGCTTGAGCTTTTAAGGACCAAGTACTGTCGTATAAGACACGCCATGAGTCCATGTGATGTGAACCCTGTTAAACTAATCACGAGCAGCTCGTACTACAGAAGAAATTTCTTGGCAATTTCCAAACAGAAGGGCCACTGTCCAATTATTTCTTACGTTTCTGGTTTTTGTTTATACGTGAGAACTGAAAGATTTTCAGTATATTTTTCTCAATCATCTAAATTAGATTCTTTTAACAAAGATTTTTTATCTTAATATTTTAATTTTAATTTTAATTTTACCTCTTATCAAACTGTTTACCAAATTAATCTCCTATCTCCTGTACTTACAAAGGTTAATAACATTTTGCAAAATCATTAGACTCTTCCATTACTAACGAAGGTGCAAATGCTTACTTGGATCCTGATAAAAAAAATGCTTACTTGGATTGACCGTTGGGTATTTAGAAAGGTAACCTGTGTTTCATGATCAAATGTCATCAGTTCCAACTTTCAATCTACGGCTGCATTAGTCACAAATAAAGTGGATAAAAAAAAATGAAGGAAATAGAATGAAATATGAGTGTTTAGTTTTAAAAAATAAAGAACAAATCAGAAGAGAGAAAAAACATGGCATTCTTCTACTTTAAACCCACAACACAAATCATATTAAGAATATATGCCCTTTGTTTATTTCTATTTCCATCTATTTTTTCTTTATCAAACACTTGGGATTCAAATTTCTCTCTATCACATTCTTAACAAAAACAAATAAATTAATATTTATTGATAAAAAAATTATTTTTAATATTCCTTTTATTTCATCCTCTCTTCTCCAATTCCCTCCATTTCATTCCAACCAAAACCACTCCAAGTTTCCTTTTTAGTCTTGAGACTAGGACTTCAACACAGGAACCATCTTATTGCGACCCTGCTTACACGATTACTTTGGTTCCGTCATTAAATAATGGGGCAAAAACTTAGAATGAGCAATATTATTATTTTTATTTGTATGAATTAAACATAGTATCAATATATTTATCACAATCAACTTAGTTAGCCCTTGATAGAATGAGCAACATCATTTGTAAACAAAAAAGCATCCTTCAGCTGCTGTCAGTAGATGAACCATCAATAAATAAATTTCACAATAGATGATTTTGATGATAGGAATTGCCAACTCATTTTCTTTCACACCAACACAGCCTACATATTATAGTTTGCCAAATTGGACAATAGACAGCTATTATTTTGATGAAAGAAATCACCATTTAAGTTGTCGATTTTGTCCTAAAGCATTAGCTAGAGGGCAGAGGCATATCGATCAATACTATAAATCGTTGTGAAGATTTTTAAGTTAAGAACTTTATTATTTGAAATTTTGTACAGGGAACTAGAACACGTGGCTGTACATGTACCTCTATAACTCTTAAAACAACTAAATATAATCTACAAACTACACTATACGTGTACCTTTACGATTCTTATAAACTCATTGTGCACTCTTTTTTCTAAAGAGACTTGCAGTCTGCATAGCTCCTTAACCACACACATATATATATATAGCTTGGTGATTGAAGAGAAAAGAAAAACGAAAATATTTTAGATTCAAATTTCTCTTATTAATTAAAAATAACAAAAATATTTATCAATAAAATATATTTTTATTGTTAGAATTTCATATAATAATTTTTGTGATCGATTCAACAATAAAAAATCCTTTCCCAAATCGTGATTGCATTTTTCATTGCACACGGCTCGAAAAATTCTCGCACATGTAGGATAGGATAATACTAAAGCACAAAAACATTATCCTGTAGATAAGTAAAGAAAGATGCATATAATATTGTTATTAGTTATGCGACAAATTAAATACGGGCACGCATGGTTACTTAAGTGTTTATTTTTTTAATGTGTTTTAATTAAAATAAAAAAGAGTAAATTATCCTCGCATTCCCTATATTTTGCTTAAATTTTACTCGATACTTCTCCCTTTTTGCGTCTTACTAAACACACATTAATTGTTTCATTCACATTACACTTAGACTCCATCTATCTTAAACACCGTTTAATAATTTAACAAAGATTATGGACATGTTTGTTACATAACTTTTAATGAAATTTTATGTCTAAAATATCCTCATATTCTTCCTCTAAACTTGAAAATATTTTAAAACTCTTGCTTCTTTTTTGTTTTTTCTATAATTGAATGTAAACCCAAATTTTTGTTGGAAGTGAACTCACTTTATTGGTACGCAGTGTTAACATCATTCATCTCATCCTTTGTTCTATTAACATATATATGAACTGAATTTTGATTCTCAGCAAACATTTTTCAACATATCATGATCAGTCTTAAAGGGAAGACTTATATCACTAGAAGTAGAACAAAATCATAAAATAAAAGGGTGACATGGTAGCAAGTCTAAATCATTAGCAATGTTGTTCATACAGTCATGTGCATTAAACATTCCAAACGATCAACATTGCATATCTCATTTGGTTTGTCGGTTGGTCTGTAAAATGGATCAAAATATACATGTTGCCTGGTTCAAGACCCATGTATTCAAGTTCATCCATTGTGTCCGAAACATCAACACTATTTTAATCAACAATAATAAACAAATGATTTCAAATTCATCCATTGTATTTCCTATGGTCCTAAACATCAATACTATTTTAATCAATAATAATAAACAAATGATTTTAAAAATCATAAGTGGTCCCAAACTGGTCCCCATTGAAACCTCATTCAGAAATAGACAACAATAAATAATCTTAAAAAATAACCTATATACAAGGTTCAGTGGTCACTTACAAGCATAACCCTAACGTGAACAGAAATCGTGGAACAGGAAGAGAAACAGAGTGCTTGTGAACGTCGAAGAGGAAGACAAATGGAGGCACTCATGAACATCGCGAACAGAAAGAGGAACAATAGAGAACTCGCAAACTGGAAGAGTGACAATGGTGAATTTGCAAACTGAAAAAGGAACGATAAAGAACTCGGGAATGGTGAAGAGGAATGAAATGTGAATGTCGTGAGAGAAATATGAACTTGCACCCCCTAGACATTGAAGAAAAACTCGCCAACAAGAGGAAGATAAATCATACTCGAAAATGGTGGAGAGGAATGAAACGTGAATCCTAAACTCTGAAACTAATTGGGAGGGAATAATTTGGATTTTACAATTAAAATGTAAGGGTTATTTTGTCTGTTCACATTTCAATTGATGTTAGTTAACGACGTTAATAGAGAAGAGTAAAAATAATGTGTAAAAAGTGAAGGGTATTGGATGAAGTTGAACAAAATACATGAGGTGTGAATGTAATTTATTCAAATAAAAATGTTTCTTGATAATTTATTTAATAAGAACTAATATTAATATAATAGTCCTTAAATTAGAAAATCTGATTCTAATTGAAAAATAATATAAAAACACTTAAAGTGTTGTGTTTTTTTTTCTTTAATCGTGTATGCTTAGTTTGCTGATTAATTACTTCTGACATCAATCGTTAAACTTCACTCATAGATTTATATTTCAAAATTCAAATGGTGCTCTTTCGGATCGATTTTAAGTTAAACTTTTTCTTTTAGGGGGGTTGTATTTTAACCTTCTTTTCTTAAGCATTATTTCCACACCGACATCATCATTAGGTAGTGTTTAGCTTCTTTTTCTCTCCTTAGTAACTATTTCGTATCATATAAGTTAAATATGTTATTGATGTTGATGCTTAATAATTTTTTCATACAAAATACATACAAAACTCGAATTCAATATTATCAATTAAGCTGAAATAGAGTCATATAAGTTAATTAACTTGGTCATAGTTAAAACTGGAAACATATATGCAATATAATTTGAAAGACCTGTATATACACGACCAATATTAAGTCAACCACGTTCCTATAATTGAGATTTTTTTCCAAAGCGAAGGATATAGTTTTTAACACATTTTTCGATCCACTTTTATTTTCTCCTTTTTCTTTTCCACAACCCTCTTTTGGAGTGTAACACATTGTAAGAATTAGGCCTATAAATAGAAAACTGACAGAGTCATGACACGTGAAAATGAGAAGAAAGTTGTTCTGAGCCCTTTTTATTTGACAATTTTGCACGTTCTAACTACCATATCATCCCACCCCAAATGCGAAATCCAACCATTCTTATCAAACATGTAATTTAATAAATAAAAAGAGCACACGCATTTCACCCAAAGCCTTAAATGCTACCGTAGTACCAGTGTCTGAAACAATTTAAATTAGAAAATGGACATATTTAGATGTTCTGCAAACTCTATCAGTAGTAATTTCATGTTGGATTAGATAATTGAAATTTTTTTAATCAAACACCACTAATTATCTTGACTTATTTGATGTTAAAGAAGTGTTATAGCCTCATAAGTCATAAGCAATCTAAATTCTGATTTCGTTGTTGTCAAACCTAAGAAAATGTCACATATCTGTCTTACAATCTCACCTCTCTTTAGTGCCGAAATTTATGCCATTACAAATGTATCCTCATTTAGTTTCCGTAAATGCAATACTAGCTGGCAACTCTACCATGTGACTAAAACACAATTATAAAACCCCAAATTTTTGCCGCTTCACTGCTAGTTTGGAATCCCTCCTCATAATCTTACAAAGTTACTTCAGTCACATCAGTTATAATCTAATTTCAAATCAACAATAATCAAACATAAACCATTAAAAAATTAGCCTACCCCATTCCCCAAAAGCTCCTCACTGAAAAGATCATCATACACAATCTTACCTGAAATATGTAAAGAGACTTATCAAATTCAAACCCCATAATCGATAATCGACCAATTATCAATACATAACTTTACTTTACTGTTATGTCACAATTCATACTCTAGCAAACCATTTTGCAATCAATTTCTTTCAGCTTCCGCTTTCATCACTCAGGTTTTAGATTTTATAAAAGTAAATTAATAAATATGTATTGAGTCCTTAAGGAGCCAATAGTGAAGATGCAAAAAATTAAATAAAATTGAAAACCAATTACAGATCTCGATCACCATCGGCAGCAATTACTGAAATTTCACGGCCTTAAAATTAAAACTGCATGGTATATAGTATCACAAATTCAGACAGAAAGGTGTCTTCATTTTGCCAGCTACAAAAACTTCTCGTTCCTTTGGGAACGGACAGCAAAAATCACAAAGAAAACAAACAGGTGAAAATCAACTTGTTTACCAGAACCTAGCAATGTCTTTTGGATGTAACATTCTCCCCCATCACAAATTTCATATCCGGAACATGATTTGCTTTATGTTTGATGGTAACGAAATAAGGACAACAATAGTACCCCCACAAAATAAAACAATACCGCCAATCAGTCCTCATCAGAATAATTAAACTTTACTGAGTGGGAATGTAAATCAATCTGTCCTCCCCGGTAGCTTCCACGTTTCTTCTTGGTCTTCTCATGACGAAAACCCCTGTATCAGAAAAAAGTTCCGTATAATAAAAAATATCAGACAGAAAAGACGGTCATGGAATGTGTATATCAAAGAAATTGTGCGTAAAATCACGAGTCTGTATTTTAAACAATTTATATTGAGTGACAGCTCTAATTATACACAATGCATAACATGAAAATCTAAGTTAAGCTAACTTCTGAATTGCCCATTAAACAACAGATTTCCGTCGAAAGACTCACTAAAAAATTAAATTAATGCAACCAGTGTGAATAATTAATTGCCTTTCCATATAAACGCAAAACTTGCAAGCCAAAGTCACCACCCACATCACATTAAAAAGTGCAAATATTGTAAAGCAGAATTACTCCACTACCCATATGAAATCACAGACCTTCCTCTAACTTGATCAAGAATTTCTGCTGCTTTAGCACCATAACCATTCTCAGCACCATCCTGTAGACGGATACACCAATACAAATTTATTGGAGAATGCATGCAACAAGGACAAAATTTACAGCATCAAATGCATTAAAAAAGAAAAGGTGAAAAACTAAAAATTTATCACACCTTTGCCCAATAAGAGTTATCCTGAAGCCTCTCATCAGCAAATTGTATCTTGTCAACTTGTACTCGCTGAAATGCTGCTTTCACTGGTTTTTTCTGCAATTACAGTTGTCACAAACATGAATTCCACAATGAATCTTAGTTTCATCAGTGAAATTGGAATTTTAGATTCATATCACCATAAAACCAAAATTGTAACATAATCATAGATAAAGAATGAGAAAAGACATAAAATTAAGCAGCAATGCAAACATCCTAAAAAGGACAAACCAATGGTAGATATGGGAGAAGTAACAAACTATGGACATTGGGACAAACATTAGGAATTTCTGATGTTAAACTTTCATTAAAAGGTACACCTGCAAACACTATAACCTGGAACATATATACACTAAAAAGTAATGATAGAGGCTTAACAAACTCAAACCAATACATTGGCAGAGACCAGTGTGCAAAAAAAAAAGTATATTACATCTTTAATGAGAGAAAAGTAAGCATGAAGTTCAATTCCAAAGTGCTTATCTATTAGCAAGTTATATATTCAGAGAATAACCATTAGTTACGGCATACCTCAACTGATCCCTTTTGTTGTTTCTTCTGAGAACTCAGTACAGAAGATTTCTCTCCAGCCTTCTCAAGGTTCCCATTGGTTTGCTCCTTAGATTCATTCAAATTTTCTATTTTTCTGCGTTTGGTTTCTTCATCTGCCCTTATATCTGCAACCTGTTGAGCATTTTCTTCAGAAATCGGTCTTTTTCTTTTCTTAGAATCTTTCTTCTCTTCATGCGTAATTTCTTTGTTTGATGCTTCAATATTCTCTTCCTTTGAAACAGTTTCATTGGGATCTCCAATCTGCTCTATTGCATCACCTTCATCACTTCGCTTGTCCTTCTTTTTCATTTTAGACTTGGATTTTTTCTCTGTCTCAGAACCATTAATAACTTTGGCATCTGTAGAAACATCATCCTTTTCTTTATTTTCTTTAGCAGTAGCTACTGACTCTAATTGATTGTCCTCCACATTAGTAGCAAGAGATTCAGAAACTAACTTGCTTTTCTTTTTCTTTTTTTCCTTGGATTTACCCTCTTTGTTTTTGCTGTTGACACCTGCAACTAGCAGGAAGTAGAAGAGCCAATATGAAGATTCCATTGCCAGGGTTTAGGAAGTAACATAATGAGATATGCAAGCAAGTTGTCACAACAAGATAAAAATGCTCCAGAGCACAAGGCCCTTGTGTGGGTAAGACAGGGAGGGTAGATGTACATAATCTTGCTCTCGCAAGCAAAGAGACCATTTCCAAGATTTACCATCATACCATGACCATTTCCAAGATATTTGCCTTGCGACGTAGACGTCACAGGGCAACATTCAAAGAAGTCACAATGACAAAAGAAAAGAAGATTTTTCATGGAACTAAAGCTTACCTTGCTCATTCTGATCATTAAAATTTGACTTGGCATCTTTGCCACTGAAAAGAGAGGGGGTGAAACAAGGAAAAGCTTAATCAACGTATGAACCAGACAGAAATTACGCTTAAATAAATATGCAAAACATCATTCATGCACAGAGAGCAGTGTTGTCAAATAGCAGCTATAGCGTGACAGGCTTTGGGGAAAACGCAATCGCGACGGCGCCACGTTAAGGACTCCGCGAAAATCTCGATGGTCGGCGCCTTACGCGTCGCGGAACCTCATTGCGTCGCAGCTGTCGCGTCGTCGGTTTCCGACGAGGTTGAATCCGAAGAGAAACAACATCGACGGCGACAGCACGTTTAGGATTCATCATTCTGAAAGAGGAAACCGAGTTAGTGCGGATTGTGGATTCGGATCAGTGCGGATTGCAGTTGTTTTGGGCTTGCAAAATGCAGACAAGGTCTTTAGCTTTGTTAAAATTTAAAACTCACGTGCAGTAGCCACGTGGGTTTTTAAAAGTTTACTCTATTGAATTTTAAAACATCAGAGTAAAATTTCATATTTTTACTCTATTCTTTTTACTTTTTACTTATGGACTTGGGCCCAACAGTAGCATTTTAACTTCTACAATTCTACTTCATGTAAGTTTTTTCCAGACCATTCTAGAACCTCTCATTTCCTCTGATTCTTAGTCACCAAGTAAACCCTCTTGGTCCAGCCTTCTTTGTGTCAAGTGCCTATGTTTTTTACAGGTAAGGTAACAACTTTTCTTCCTTTCTTTTGTTTGATACTCCCTCTTCTTCTTCGTCCATGTCATCTGTCTTATACCCAACCTTCTTATTATTCTGATTTTTAAAAAATCACAGTGCGGCAGAGGAGAATGAACATATTTTGTCTTGAACAATTTAACTTTTGAGATAATATTATGTTAATGTTTGTCCTGCTAATTTTTTTTCCTATAGCATGCTTTTTTTATACATATTTAATTGTTATATATATTCTATTTCAACTGCTATGCGGCTTCTGCTATTTGGCCGCGACGCCATCCGCTATATTCTATAGCAGATTTTCAGCTTGTCACAATTTTCTGTGATCCGCTATTGCATCACTGACAGAGAGTAATTGGTGCAGCAGAAATTAGAAATGTTACACTGCCCCTTCCCATTATTTGTTCAATTGTTCTAATTAAGAATTACTACTTTTGTTGATAAATGGATTCACAGGCATTCAGGCAACATCTGACAAGGGACAGCTATACAGCGTTCATTTGCAAAGAATTAGGAAAAAATTTGCATTGATGCATAGAGAAAATAATAAGTAAATCAGCAGTTCATAAATTGCAATCCTTTTTAAGAGTGTTCAAACCACAGTTAAAATATGCTTTCATAAGGGCACCTATTATGGGTGAATATCAAAAAAGACATCTCTTATTTTTATATTTCTGGTCCAAGAAGAAAAAATCATCATGACATCATGAAACTATTTCTCCATGTCATGATCTTGACAATGTGAAGTAAATGACTACTTAACAATGCAAAGCTAGTATATTTAGTCTTTACCATATTTCTAAATACTTGAGGCACATTTCTTCCAGATCAACAGGTAACCCCTCCAAATCATTTTTCTGCATCACAAGCAGGAGCAACAATGTAAAACAACAGAAGAAAGATCCAGTAACATTTGTGACTCAACAGTGATAAGGAAAACATAAACATAGGACATCAAGGAATTCTAGTCAAAATACGACAGCACAGCATCTCCTTTTAGTCTTTTAAGGCCACATTTGAATAAATTTTTCCATAAACACTTTAAGAAAAGAAAATAAGATAATAAAATGAATTGTGTTTCTCCCATAAGCTAAAATCAGCTTATGCACTTAACTTTGATAAAATTCCTGATAAAATTCCTTGATGTCCTATGTTTTATGTTTTCCTTATCATTGTTTTCCTTATCCAGACAGAGCCTATGTATGTATTTAATAATTTTTGAGGGAAAACTTCTGATCCAAGAAAGAAGCTTTTTCTTCTCAAATGGTTCAAAAAACAAAACAAGGGACTTTCTTCATCCTATTCATTCCAAATTATTATATGAATCAAAATCACGTTGTACGAGCTGAAAACAAGCATGGATCAATAAACATTCTACCGTTAATCAAAAAATGCAAGGAAAAGCATTGTCTAACGCTACATTCCTATTGTCCAATACTAATATTAATATCAAACTAAAAGTTTATCAAGCATAGGAATAAGGTTTAACAAAATCAAGTTTGAACTCAGCTATATAACCGACCTCAAATTGCGCTTCAGAGCGAAACTTTTTGAGGGTTTTGGAGAAGCCACTGTGTCCCAAGTAACGGGCAATGGATTGGTGAAGAAGAACTTTGTGTTCCGAGTTGAAAGTTCCATTGTCAGTGGTGTGCTTCATTGTTTGGTTGCTTAACTAAACTTGGCGAGGAGTGAAAGCGAAGAGGGTAGAGATTCTTCCTTTGTTTCTCGGTGGGGTTGCAGGCATGCGTAAACGGATTCTCCGACTCCGTTCTCTGTGTGAAGTGTGAACCACCGCGCTGCAACTACCACACAACTTTAGAAGAAGGGTTGAATTAGGGTTTTATCAACACCTTTCCCTGCTTAGTGCTAACGGGCCAAGAAACCCATATATAATTACATTTTTGACATTACTATATAAAATTAAATAATATGCGTATCCACCCATTATTAATTTAGTAAATAATTGTAAGAATATTTAAAAATATATGATAAGGTAAAAAAATTACAGAATAGTAAATTAAATATATAATACTACAAGTTAAAGACAAAATTTAAACTAATACAAGTATTTACCTATATAATTCACATACTAATTAATTTTTATATAAAAAAATTAATTTAATTGTTAGATAAATTTTATTTCGTGTTATAAATATTAGCGCATTTGTTAAAAATTTTCGTAACGTAAATAATTAGTTTAATAAAATTTGTAATTTAATGTGAATTTTTATTTCTATGAATTCTACAAAAAGATATTGTTATTATAATTTAAAAATCAATATATACTTATGTAGATATTTCATCTGTATATGATTATAAATCTCAGTTTTGTTGACATTAACACTTAATATAGATATCAATGTAATTTTATGTAAAATTTATATATGCATATGAAATATCTATTTATTTTAATAATTTTTTAACTGCATTTATTTTTATAATTTAAAATTTAATATTAATACATTTACATACAAAGTACCTAAAAACTATTTTTCAATTAAATTATTAGCACTCGTGTTAAAAATTCAAATCCCGTATCTAATATAAATATTTCATTCTCATAAATGGATATTTTAAAAATTCAAACCCCCACGTATGGATATTGATGATAGATGCATATTATGCGATAATCATTTCGAGACTTCGTTACATGTCTTGCGTGATTGCAAGTGAGCAAAACAGGTTTAGTATCATTTTAATATGCGTGAAATTCAAATTTCTCCCAAAATGATGTCCATGATTGCTTGAGTATAAAGCTGTGCAACACCATATGTACTGATAGTTCATATTGGAATGTTGTTTTTGGTGTTGTTTTAGACAAAATTTGATGGACGATGAATGAGATGTTTTTCGGCAAAAATGGGTAACCACAAAGGGGATTGTTGCTAATGTTAGGGTTTTTGTGTAATTTAAATTTCAAATTATTGTTAGGTTGTTATATTTTGTTATTATTATATTTGAATAAGAATTAGGATTAGATCAATTTGTTATTATTCCATATTATTAGCAGTTTGTTGAAACTCTCTCTTATATATGAAAACCTCATGTTGAGGAAAAATATATGAAAGTGAATGGAGTGAATGAATGAATGAAAGAGAAATTATTATTTCAATTTATCCATATTTGATTTTTAACATGGTATCAGAGCCATGGTTTCCTCCATGAATCAAAGACATGATATCCTCCATGAAAAATCATGGTATCAGAGCCATGGTTCCCTTCATGAATGAGAGTTATGTTCCCTCCATGAAAAAAATTATCTTCCGCTGTCATAAGAGTTTTTCTTCTTCATATTCTCAAACTTTCATCTCTTTTTTTCTTCCCGTATCAATACCTATATTTCACTTTTATTTCTCTTCCTTAACCTTCATCATCTTTGGTTCTTCTACAAATTATGGTTATTATTACCATGAACTCCATCTTTGCCTCACATAACCTTTTCATCTTCGGTCCCGGCTTGAATCATTACCCGTATCTTAATCTTCTTCCCAAAAACAACACAAATGGCATAACATAAATCCGTTTTGAATCCTTTTTGTACCTCATTATTGAAGCCTCCATGCACCAATTTCATTTGAAGGTCATTGATGTGAAGCTTGTTGCATTATCCTAAATCCTTCACAGACCAACCCTGAAATCTATTGACATGAACATGTGATTGTTCCGAATCCCTTCTCGTATCTCAATTCTCCATGCACGCATTCCATTTGAAGGTCATTGATGTGAAGTTCGTTGCACTGTTCTGAATCATTCACAGATCAGCCTTGAAGTCTATTGACTTGAACATATGATTGTTCCGGAATCCCTTCCCGTATCTCAATTCTCTTTCTACCTCACATATGAAGCACATGTTGTGGACTATCCTGAAGCACCTCTTAAGCCTATTGCTGATCAAAGTCATTCCTGAAAGAGTGTTTGAAGAAACAATTGGCAAGTTGGACATGACCGATATTCATGCACCAACTCGAGGGGGAGTATTGAATTGTGTAATTTAAATTTCAAATTATTGTTAGGATTTGTTAGGTTGTTACATTTTGTTATTATTATATTTGAATAGGAATTAGGATTAGATCAATTTGTTATTATTCCGTATTATTAGCAGTTTATTGAAACTCTCTCTTATATATAAAAACCTCATGTTGAGGGAAAATATATGAAAGTGAATGGAGTGAATGAATGAAAGAGGAATTATTATTTCAATTTATCCATATTTGATTTTTAACAGATTCTCAATGATGAAACCATGATTGATAGTGATAAGTCTGTTATGGATCATATCTCCAGGGTGCAGTGATTGAGTCTTGCGGAGCTGTCATTCGCAACTCTTAACAGAATTTTCATTCAAACTTTTTCAAGAAGGCTTGGTCATTGTTCCATATTAGAAGCTGAGTTATGGGCCATTTTTTATGGATTGACAATGACTACAGACTTGGACGTGTAGAATTTGATTGTTGTATCCGATTGTCTAAAATCCATTCAGCTGTTGGACGAGGAAGATGTTTCTACCAGCCAATTCAAAGACCTTCTAAATGAGATTCTCAAAATGAAGGGGCAATTCCAACAATGTTATTATAAACACGTTATTGGAGAAGCCAACATGTTGGTTGACTCCTTTTCAAAGCACGATTTATCTTTAACTTATTATTCTTGTTTTTTTAGTGTTATTCTATTAATCCATTGGTGTCTTAAACTTTGCCAAGACAATTAAAAAAAAAACTATTTTGTTGCAACTATCATTCAATGATTTTGATACCTTCATCCAAATTAATATGTTGAAGATTAAATATTTAACATTCAACATTATAATGCATGTGTTTTCAATAAAATTATTTTAAATAAATGAATGTTATTTCAAACACAATGGTATTGGACCTTCTTCATCAACCTAAACCTTGTATCCCATCACCCATTCTAACCATGAACATGCATCATTCTTCTTGCCATTTAACCTCTTTTCTCCACCCTCCACAAATCCATCATCGTCCCTCTTCCTTTTCCCTCACGCAAATTATTCTACCAGAATATTCCATAACATCCCAATTTCAATTCCAAACCCCCATGCCCCTTCCTCGTGGTATTCTTGGATATTATTCCTTTTCCTTCTCTTCCATATCCTCACTCGTGCCAAACTCTTCCCTTAAGCCTGCTTCTAACTCAACCAACTCATATCCCAATTACATCAACAACTTAGGCACCTTTTTTTGTTTGCAACGACATTGTTTCCATCTACCATGAATGCAATTTTCTCTCACCGTCTTTGGCATCCTCCTCAAAGCGTTTGCGGAGCACGACATAATGTGCCACATTCCACGTGTTTTGCAAAATGGCTCGCCTCGACAAGGCCCCTAACTTGTAGCCTTGTAATTCCTTGCTCGTGAAGACAATCCACATCGGCGAAGAAGACATTGCATTGATGGGTTTTTAGCAATTTGTTCAAATGGGGATCATGCCTGGTGTTTACATGATTAGTGTAACACCATGAAGAATCACACCAAAATATATAGGTATAAGACTGTATAATTGAAAATAACTTAAAGGAATTATTTGTTATTGTCTATACCATCAAAATGCGTATACTTTTTAGTACCATATCACTTAAAAAATTCACAAGTAAATGTATTTAACTTGAAGTAATTATGAGATGGGTGATTTTCTTGAAAGTTTTTTGAAAAAAGTAAGGATAAAACACATTGAAAAATCATGTGTTGATTCATGGGGACAATCGTTGATTCTGAAACCATCTTAAAAAATTGTTGAGGTCTCGGAAAGAACCACCTATTAGAGGGTTCTGACCGATTGTTGAATGAAGTGTCACCGTGTGAAGTGTCGTAATATATGAGCCACCAAGAAGTAGATAACCAGTGTAATGCCCATGATTGTTGACTTTTTGATGGTTCACACACTACAACACTTTTTCACACGATGACACTTCACTCAACTCTTTATTGGTCAGAACCCTTTGTAGGTAGCCCTTTCCGATACCTAGACAATATGTTTCGATTACTTTCAAGATCAATGACTGTCCATACAAACAAACACAAGATTTTTCAGTGTGCTTTGTCCTCACTCACACATTTTTCGGAAAACATCCCAGAAAAGCACTTATCTCATAACTACTTCAAGCAAAACATTCTTAACTGTGAAGGGTTCTTAAGTTATAGGCTACCGAAAAAGTATATGCATCTTATTTTTATAAGTAGTATCAATTGATTTATTTGAGTCATCTTCAATTATACAGTCTCATACCTGTACGACCTTTAAATATCTCTCATTTTTGTGTGATTTGATCGGGATGTTACATGCCCATCAACTTTTGTCTGATTTATTCTCAAACCACATCGTATTGGGAGAGTATGTTATGATATCATTAGTAACTTACCTAATTTTTGATTTATCGACGACTTTCATGCTAAGATACTTCACACTATAACATTTTACTCAACTCCTTGTTGGTCAGAACCTTCCACCAATCAGAATGAAGTGTGGAACGTGCATTCTAATAATTAAAATAATAAATATTATTATAATCAATGTTAATTATTTAACAATCAACACATCAATTTGGATGAAGGAATCAAAATCACTTATCTAGTAATGGTTTAGGCTTACATGAAAGTATTTAGTTTTCGAGGTGGAAAATGAGGTATTGTTTTAAGTAGAAAAGAAAAATGACTTGGAGAGAGAAATGAAGGTTACTTTTAAAAAAATGACATAAATAATTGACAAATTTAATATAATTAATTAAATTATTCATTTTTCTTAAATGGTGTGAATTAATTGAAAAAAAAAATATGTATAGGACTAGAGAGTAGTATTTTTTAAAAGAGTAGGACTAGACCTTTTTGTTTTAAATTAGGGGGAGAAAAATTACAAATTGAGAATTGACAAAATATAAGAAAATTAAAAATGCAATATAACCAATATAAAATTACATTTTTTTCCAATTCAATAACTAAATTAAAATAATTTAGTTTAAAATGGGTGCTCGAGAGAGAAAGACTAAGTCAAAATTAAAGTATTACATTGCATGATTTGATTATTTTTTAATTAATGATATTTTATTTTACATATCTTTTATTTCAAATGAATCAAATCCATTTGATAGTCATGTGATTAATTTATCTTCGTTACATAAAACAAGTAAGATAAAATATTTTAATTAACCAGTATTGAATCTATTGATAGTAAATAGTTTGTTTGGATACAAAATATTCCAATGCTTGCTAAGTAAAATTTAATACAAATTATTAATAAAACTTTATTTTTAATTAAAATAAACCTCACAAACACTTATAATATCGCACATAAATTTTATCTTTAAATATTACGGACTGAGTGACAATAACGTCTATCGTTACCTTGATTAATGTTCCTAAGTACTTTTCAAATTTCTATTCATTTTCATATATTAATTGTGCTTAGGTGGACAAAGGCTTTATGTGATGGGAACAAGGATAAGAATAGCTAAGCAGAATAGATATATCATATATTACATATCCTTCTACAAAACCAAAATTTAAAAAATAAATGGTCGTGGCATTTTTGTGTTTCATTATTATATAAGTCCAAACTCCTACCTGTTATCCAAAAGGCTGTCTCCAGAATCAGAAGAGTCAGTTTTGAATTTCCGAAAATGATAATACTATATTTTTGAAGCCTGAAAAACCTCTAGACCTTAAAATTAAAAATTAAAATAAAATAAAAATCAGACATCCTGATGAACAACTTATGCAGGAGACTCCGAGACAGGAGTCACTTTCACAAGGATTGGTTAATCAAAAGTTAAATTAAAAACGACAAAAACCGTAAAATAAGAAAATGAAAAGAAGTGAAAAACCAGGGGAGGCTCTATGCGATTCAAAGCCTTCAATATTTTGGATACAGATCAATAAAGTCTCTCCGAATCAGCAACTGAAAAAGCTTTGATTTCAATCTGAACCATAATTGAAGCTTCAGACAAAACGCCATCTCAAAAGTGCTGAACTGGGACCTATGTATTTGATTGAAGGTTACACAGACAGCCCAGAACAACAAACAAGAAAGAAATTATACCTATCTAATACTCATTGTGCTGGTTGACAAATTACCCCACTATGGTTCAATCCTTCAAGGGATATCCTTTTTTTCTATAGGAAAAAAGAAACCCATAAAGATTGAAACTTTTGCTCTGGTTCATGTTCTTCTTTGGTTCGAGTCCTAGTTGCACATTAAATTTGAAATTTCTTTCAACAAAATTCTAGTCTTGATTCGCCATGTCTTGAAGACTAATCCTTTCCCTTTCTAATGCAAACAAAGAGAGAGAAAAATGTTAAAAAGAAAAGAAAAGAAAATCCAGTGTATTTCATCTCCAATTGATTCAATGACCAAATCATGACATAGCATCATCTCAAGTACCACCAAATCCTCGGCCAAACTCACTAGTTAAAAAGGAAAAAAAAGAGAGACAAAATCAAGAGCACCTAGACTTGTATATTTACAAGAAAGTCCCTGTTGTAATTAAGCATAGGAATTGGAGATTTGAGGATTTGGGGTGGGTTTCAGTGATCCATATACAACTCTAAACGCCTAGCGCAGTGGGTACAAAAGTACTTTCTTTTGATCTTGAAGCAGAGGGGCAAGAAGCAGAGCCTGGACTGGATCTCAACATCCATGGCTTCAACTTTGGCTCCACAGTAGGGACACGACCCAGGGGCTTGTTGTCTTCCAAGTTCCTTCTCTTCCTCGTCGCACACGTACACGAACCACATTTTTCTCCTGCAAACAACAGCAACTTGAAACTTCGCTAGGGCAAGTTGGACTTTACTACACCACAGCTTTGTGCTCTGTGCTTAATTGCTTGTGGGACAGCGCAAATAAAACAAACAACGTAGTCCTAATCTCGAATTTGTAAAAGTTGAGTGTGTAGCGTTGTGCAGCTGGGTCGGTCTTATTTATAGAGAAACGGCCAAGGTTGTTGTTGCCTTGCGGGTACTATGGTAAATCATGATAATGCATGGCTTGTTTAACACTTTAACTTGTAATTAATATACTATATACTATCGTCTAATCGTATCGTATCTTCCCATAATGCTTTTTTAATTCTGTTGGCAGCATGTCTATAATAATATTTTAATCGCATATGTATTTTCAGTGTGTATAAAATGATAATATACATGTGTTCGAACCCAGATAAATGCAAGAATACGATTGTTTCACAAGGACGAAAAACTTTAACTATAATTAAGTCTTTCGTATTAAAAGATTAGTCTTATAGTTGTATAAAGAATATTATTGGAAAAGTTTTATGTTTTATTTCTTACACAAAAAATGAAAGGAAAGAATAAAAAAGAAGAAAAAAATCTTTTCTTTATTTGATTATATAATAAATGAAAGAAAGATTAAATATAAATGAGATCCACAATTTATAAAACTTCTTTTTTCCTTTCTTCTTTTCACTTTTCTAAACTAAACATGCACACTTAAGATAGTTATTATAAAAATTTAACCCACTTTATCGGTTGACTTTGTGATTACTAGACATATTCTAAAACCATTAAAGCCTGGATTCGATTGCGGCACAATATTATTCAAAGTTTTTTTATATATAAAAATTAACAAATTTAACATTCATTAAAAAAAATTAATAAATTTAGCATATATAATAATTTATGGGTGAATGATTGTTAATGCATACACTAGTTATTCTATGAGGCGTGCTAACAACAAAGTATAGGTAATCTAAAATCATGACCAATTCACAATCTCAACTAATATTTGTGTAATAAATATTTGCATTTTTCAATATAAACAGAAAATAAATAACATTCAATAATTTATTGTTAACAACACACTCCGTTTTGTATATTTTCTTCTATTGATTAAAATTTATTAAATACATAAAATTACGAATAAAACTCATTAAATAAGAAGTAAAATTCACAAACTTTCATAATTTTCAATAATTATATCCCTTCTTCATCTTTTGTTTTGTAGTTTTTAAAATTTCAATCATTAAAATAGAGTAAAAACTCAAAAAGTGGGGATTGGCAAAGATTTTTTCTTCTTCTTAAAAGCTAAAAAAATAATCTTATTTCATATAGTAGTTTTAAAAACTAAAATCAAAATCAATATATATTTTTTAGTTTGTAAAATAAAAATAAAATATTTCAAGTTATTTTGATTTTTTACTTTCATTTTTAAATTATTGTTTTTCTCTTTATATTCACGTCTTCTTCACCCAGTTATACTTTTTAAAAATTAGTACATTAAATGATATTATAAAAAAAAACTGAAAACACAACCAAACACAGTCTGAGACTTTGCAATTAACAAGTAGTAATAGATTTTACTAGGAGATAAAAGTCTTCCAAATTATGAGTACACTTTTCATTCGTCTTCTATGAGATAAGTTTAATTTTAAAAATATTTTAAGTTTGAAGACTTTTCTTGAAACGAGATATCACTTTCTTAAGCATTCAACAAAAAATATATCACTTTCTTAATCTAAACATTGTTCACCAAAAAAATATTTATTTATATATATATTTTCTAAATATTTAAGTAATTAAATGTAAATTCTTTTTGCCACATACGGACCAAATAAATTCAAACACAATAGTTTTTTATATCATTCTTGCACATCTGTTTCTAAGTTTTTATTACAATATTTCATTAATATATATATATATATATATATATATATATATATTTATTTATGTACAACTACACAAATATATACGAAAAAAGAAAAAAGTCAATAAAACGGGATTTCCCATCCATCACATCGTAGATTTGAACATCTATTTGTTTATTTGAAGTGAGCTAAATATAAACCTTTCAAAGGCTTTTATAAGCACACTTCTTAAAATTTTCATTACACATAAAAAAATATAGTGACTACGAATAAATTTTCTTTCAAAATCCACATGAAGGTTCTTATAATTGTATGATTTATGGAATCATGTTGAACCGTTTTAAACAAAAGTTTTCAATAACTAAAGGATTAATATAAATTAACAGAATATAATTCAGTTAGTTGAATAAAATGAATGAGTTAATATAAATATTATAATACATATGTATCTAATTTCTAAGGATAAAAAAGTGTTTATCATTAAACATTTAAACTAAAATAAATATATTTTGAAATGTTTTAATGTTTATGATGAGAAAAGCAACAAAAGACCAGTCAATATCTAAAACAATACACGCAAAATAAAATCTTACAGAAAAAGAAAATTTATATCATGCCACTTTGCTCTTCCTTTGTTTTTAGTCTAAAAATACATAACTAACCGGAGAACATCGGGGTGAATAAAATCTCAATGATATTTGATAACTCCTACAAGAATAATGTGTTTTTTTTCTTCTAGACTACATCTATCTTTTAGATAATCTTATTTAAAATGGAAATATTCACAATATGATTGAGATTAATTCTTTAAGTTAATATTTTATTCATATCCTTGTATGTCTGGTTCTACATCTTTGATGTAATTTTCTGTCTCATGCATGGTTATGTATGATTTTAAGAAGTTAAGTAGTACAATTTTTTTTAAGAAAAAAAAATAACAGTTACAACTTTCACATCCTAAAATTGTGATATATTTATTCACAATGATATTCAAACACGTTATACCCAAAACTTCGTAAAAAAAATAGTATCCAGTGTTTGAACTAACTATTAATTGGTAAAATAACGATCACATGCCATATATTGTGTTGTACATATTTTAAGAGAAAAGATAGTGAGAAAGAAATAAATAAAATATAGATGTCATAGATTACATGATGAGAAATATGCATGTCCCTATTTAAGTTTTATGATGAAAATAGTTCAGATTTTAGTTAAATCAATTTTTTAACTTAAAAGTTTTTAATATTAAAAACTAAAAGTTATATTAAACTAGTTTATTGAGTTAAAAATAAATGGTAATTTTTTATTAAAATAATTGATAAATATCAAATGACACAATAATTTTTTATGTGATTACCCACGCTGGAAAAATATATATTAGGTAGTTATAATTTCGTTTTAAAGTTAAAATTGAGTCCTTATTATATTTTAATATATTTTAAAAATATTATTAAAAAAGCTAAAATAGTATAATATCAATGGAATGATTTTATTGAAATAAATAATGCAATATTAAAAGAGACCATAAATAAATAAAAAAAAGTGATTGAAAAGAGACAATTCATTAAAATAAATCAATCAAATTTTAATTTCTAACAAAAATAAGTTATCAACAAAGCTAATTCACCCATAATGAATACTCTACACCAAATTCATAATAAAAAAATACACAATAAATGAAAGTTTTTATTAAAGTATTGATGGTAAAAATGAACAAATGATAATAATAAGTCATAAACAATAAGCTCAAACGTTACTTCACGGATTTTCAAAATAATACTATAAATTAATAAGATAAATTCAGTTACTAAAAACATTTGTTTTCATTTAATTTATAAGTTAGTTCAAATAATTATTATAAATTAGCTAAAATAACTTGTTAAACATACTCTTAGACTCTTAGTCATATGAAAACACTAGTAATTTTTTATTATAAAATAAACTAATAATTTTATATAATTAAAATATTATTTTTGGTACAAAATAATTACAATATTCAATAAGATATATTAATTTTATTGTTAATTAATATGCTACTTTCTCCCTTAAGGTATTTATTTACTATAAAATAACTCTTTTGATTAGCATGTTAAATAGGAGTAAACTATATAACATTTAGTTTTTAAATTTATAAGTGTCACTTACATTAATTAGTAACTTTACAAAATTATTTTTTTGATCTCTAATTTTACAAAAAAAAAATATTCTATTTTATTTTTACTTCATTTTATATTGCCATTTTGCATAAAAAAATTAAAGTAACTAACATTTTACAAAATAAGAGGCTATTTAAAAAAAAATTAAGGATTAAAATAATAATTAATGCTTACAATTCAGAAATTAGAATAGAAAGCTACTCTAAGTTCATAATCCATTTACATCTAACATAATTATTTGAAATTTATTTATGTATTATTTAATGCATGAACTTTATTTCGAAAAAAGTATTATTATTTTTATTTTAAGAACTTTCTAAAAAATGACAATAAAAATGACAGATCATAATTCCAACTTTGTAATCGTGAATATTCAAATATCACTAATATTCTGTAACCATTTTTTTTTATCTCTTCATAAAAAGTCAAGCTATATTAATTGAAGATTTATGGCTAAATTAATTATAATTAGAATAGCTTATTTACTACCACAAGGAAACCGGTAGCATTAAACGTTGGAATAAGCAGTTGTTTATATATAAACTTGCACGATATTCTTGACGATTTTTCGTGTTTAGGAATTACTTGAACTCTTGAAGGGGGATGCAATAACACACTCTTTATGTAAAGTAACGTAAAGCACAAAAGCATATTATAATTAGAACGAGGGAGACGTGTCCATGCGCACTTTACCTCACCATTGATTCTGAATTTGTATGATTATATCATCCTAAACTGAGGTCCACAAATCTGAATGTCTTTCTCGGCTAAGATATATATACCGTCCATATGCATTTCCTCTTCATTTCATGCTTTTCCTTAATTTATTCATGCTAGCACGAGAAAACCTTAAAATTTTAAATTAGCTAGATAGTATGCAATCAAGCACACAAACTATTACCTATTGGTCTTGGGTCCGTTTTAGAAGAGAGGGAAAAAGGAGACAAAGAAAACGACATGCATACGTGCCTACTACAGAAATATTTATTGAATATTAATTTATACTAATAATCAGCTTTATAATCAATATGGTCTTCTTATCTGTGCGTCTCAGTGTATTGCTAGTCGTCATTTACTAATTATTTGTTTGTTTTGAAACAAGGATTATCGAATCAAATTCTTTTTCTTTTCTCTCCAGCAAATCCTTTTTTACACAAACATGACCCGGATTTAACCCTAATCTATTTAACAGTATTCAATTATTTGTCAATTCTATCGAGCTTTGTCAGTAAGCTATATCCATGGTCAACTGAAAGAAAAGTTTACATTAACCTTAATCTGCTTAAAGAACTGAATTATTAATCCATTATATCAAACTTTGTCAGTAATAATCGATATGGTTTAAAAGTTTAAACGGACCTTTCATAGACTTGGTCTATATATTAACACGACCGTATTGATAAATAAAAAAATTCAAATTCTATACTAATTCAAAACCTTTTTTTTATCATAATATTAATGTGAAATATCTATTAATTTTATTAGTGATTAATTTTCACAAGATATTCTGAATCTAATCACTTTTAGTAGAGAGTCTTTTATCTTAACCATATATATTTCTATCTATAAAAATTTGAATATGAAATTTCACTTGCAAAAATCAAATTAAAATCCACTCGGATTAACGAGGTATTGTAAAATATCCCCTGCTTTGTATGAATGAATTCAAATAAACGAAAATAACAACTGTATAGAAAATTAGTACGATGAGGAAAAACAATATTAATACAAGGCATGTGGGGGAAAATTGCATCTTAATGCGTCCATTAAATTAACAACGTCGATCGATAATGCGCATCACCACAATCTGGATCCATAACCTTTTTTTTATTTTATGAAAAGGAAAATTATTAATAAGTCCTAACTAGAATATAGTTACTACGACCGGATATATGTAGAAGCCAATGGCACCTAATATATATGATGTGGAACACTAGTAAAATAAAGAAAAAGTTGTCCACTAGCCAAATTGCCTTCTTAATTTGTGCTTAATTATAGCACTAGCTTGTTTATACTTGGACATTGGACCTATGTAGGGGAGGTTAGACTACAAGAATAGATGCCAGCTGCAGCCTGCATGACTTAATTTTTTATACATCGATCTCGGATTATTAATTATTTGAGTACACTTTATTCATCAAGTATTAAACCTTTTGGATATACGCAATAGATGTCTCTTGACAAATATTAGCAGAAAAATATTTTTCGCTCAACGTCCCCTGACATTTAATTTAACCACTTTATATTATTAGATATCTTTGAATAATAACGTGATATAGTATTACTTATTTGTGAGACATGGTTAAGTTTAACTATATTAGTGTCACTACAAGTGTAATCAATAACTGTATACAACATTTACATTCATTTATTTTTAATTACGTGTAAAACAAAATTAACTATACCATTAAACATTTTAACAATATTATGACATATATACTACTAACCACTTTTAATATTCAATCATTGGTGTCACAAACATGAATCGGTAATTGTATACAAACATTTATTTATTCTTAACTATTTGGAAGACAAAGTTAATTGTCACTAGACATTTTATCCGTATTGGAGTTGATTTAGTGATAATGAATTTGAGTAAAATGCATGACATCATAGATTTTAATAAAATCTCATGTACGACCATCGTAAAATAAAGGAAGAAATTTCTATAGAAATCGATCTCGTGAGACGTATTTAACCTACATATAGCTATATACAATCACATTTATTTCCTCTTAACTATTTGTGATGCAAAGTTAATCATATTTATCCACAAGATGAACCACGTGTAATGGTGGACACCGGACACTAATTGGATAATTCTAGTGATACAAATACTATTACTCATATTAGCATTGTATTTGTTTCTAATAGAAGAAAAAAATAAGAAATAGGACTATATTTGCAATGGTGTGAATAAGAGTGTTCGTGTATGAGTTTATTTTTGTCCTAATCCCGAAATTATGATAAGGTTATTCATTTAAGCATAATCAAACTCAAATAAGATATGGTAATATATTAAACAAAATCGAGTTAGTTCAATTTGCATGTTAATATAATATATCAAATTCAACATTATATCAAAATGTCGATTTGTTAATGGAATAGGACAAGACGGGTTATGAAATGATTTATAGTGTTTAGTAGAGTAAAATCAAATGATATATGAAAATAAAAGTTTTAAATTAAAATAGATAATAAAAATCTGATTTTCATTTTATTTTAGTATTCATTTTTCTCAATTTCAGTTTTCTTTCCCCTGCAAACGAACATAGACTTAGTTTTGAAATTTTTTATAAGTTGATTGAAACTCTTTGGATAATTAAATGTTTATTTAATTAGCATGAATTGATGGATTCTTCTCCTCTTATTTTGATTTTGTATATTTCAATTTTAATTTTTTTTAATAGTGTAAAACTATTTTACATCAATTCATGTTAATTAAAATAAACATTTAATTGATGGCCTAATTAAATGTTGAGTCATCATCCCAAACACACCAATAAACCAACGTCATTGATCTTGCATTAAACTAAGCAACCACCTTCTGTGTATTTTCGCATCAAACCCCATTCCAGCAAACCAAAAACAAAACGCACTCTACAAGCCAGGGTGCTCAATAAGCAAAATTGAACTGAACTTCATGAGAATTGTACCAAACTGGAAAAACATGTTCCCCGAACCGAATTGAACTGTTTTTTTAGTTCGAGAAACTTTTCTCATAAATTTGAACTGAACTAAATTATTTCAAATCGAATTGAACTATTTTTTACACTAATACCGGAAGCCGGAGATTTTTTGCACCTTTTATAAAAATAGTTTTGTTTTCATGGTTTCAGTCTGATTTTCAAACAATTCAGTTCACTTTTTTTTAATAAAAACTCCAGTTTCGTATTTTTTTAACAAAAACGTTTCAGATTTTATTTAATTTTGTTTTTTTATATGTGAATTAAATTAAACACGATATCAAAAGATTTATAATACTCATATGTCATACTTAACGAAGTGAGCTAGACTCGTTTATTTTAATTCAATTTGATTATTAATGTAATAAGTTTTTATTATTAAAAGTTGTGATTGACTCTTTATTAGTGTATGTATGTTTTGGACTTGGAAGATTATCTTTGATTGAAATGTTAATCAGTTTTAGAGTTGAAAAATCAAATGTTGAATGACATCAATGGATGATAATAACTACTAAATGCATTCTTGATAATAGAATGTCCATATATAATTCCTCATATATTTCATTTTCGTTCCATACACCATCTATAAAGAAAGATAGTGAGAGCTTTGAAGAACTAAAATAAAGAAGTTCTTTCATGGTAATGACCAAATGTATATTTTGATTTTGTTTTCGGCACTTTGTTAATGATCTCTGTTTCATTTTGTTATTTGTAACATCACAAATTTCTTATTTTAGTTTTACAATTAATTGTTAAGTTTAGATTAATTTTTGTGAGCACCCATTTGAGCAGAGAATTTCATATCCATGAATAATTTTTGTAATCTCTTTTCTGTTTCTATGTTGATATTCAATAATTCTAAGTTATTTCAATATGTGGTTTCTAAAAGAATTTATATTTAATAGTACAAAAAATTATTCTGAACTTATAAATTATGTCTCTATATATAGTTGGGTGTAACTTGTTTTGAAAGATATAATTATTGTTGGAAGTTAAAATAAAATAGTGTACTGATTTATAATAATTAAAGATTAAAATGTTCAAGAAGAAAGATGACATCAAATATGATTATTTTTTTCATAATAGTTATAAATATTAGAGAAAAAAAGAAAATTAAAACGTGACGGCTAGAGATAACATATACACCTAAATGTTTGGAGCTAAATACTACAAGGAACTTAAAAAAAGAAGAAGCAAGAATGCAGAGAAAATGGCAACTCAAGATTCAAGAAAAAACCATGCTTCAGTGTCAAGCATGAAGAGAAAAAGAGAATGCATAGGCCAAATTCTGTCTCAGAGCAAAGAGATACCTTCTCCATAATGCATTCTTTAATATTACATATGTAGAAGAAAGTGTATTGAGTTATTTTGAATAGACGATTGGTTATTCTTAATTAATATAGTTAACAATACATTTTTCCTTTAGCTTATAGCTTAAACTTGTAATCTTGTTACACATGTGGTCAACTTATAGAAGCCAAAGCAGTTTGTGAAACAATTTTATCCTTTTTCAAAATTAACCTCTGAAAGTTTAAAGCGAAAAACTTTTAGAACGTAAATATAAAATTAGAGAGTACCAACTTTTTATCATTTAGTCGTTTACTCAGACTTTTTATATTAGTCTAATTTTAAGAAGACTTTCATCCCAAATGTAATGCTTTTGTAGGTTTTCAAACTCTTGCATGGTTGAGTCCTTGAAGAATGAAATATTTACTAGCATCATTTCCATTTTCTTCTTGTTAGTATTTAAAATCCAAGTTTTGATGCTCCATGTATATATTGTCCAAAATTTCTATTCTCTATCTAAATGCTTGTTAGCAGTTACCAGTTTTTCAGATGGATAGTTTTTTTTTTCCTTTTTTAAAACAAATTGGAAGTTCACATTTAGTTTTTATGTTTGAGTTCAGAATTAATATTTGCTCTGTTTTTTCAAGTGATTGATGCATTAGTGAGCTAGTTGTTTCCTTACGGTTAGTCAGAATTCAACCGCCATCACCTTGAGACCATACGAGGCTTTTCTAGAAACACCCTTCAGAACTTCATACATTATCTTATGATTATCTACAGCGTGTTTGGGAAAGATGATGAAAATAGAGGATTAAAATAAATGAGAAATATTTAAATTAAAACAGATGGTAAGAAATAAGGAGTGCGAGACTCACATTATTTTTTCTTCTTCTGTTTTTCTCATTCCAAACATAGCACAGTGTTTACAAAAATATCAAAGTGCACGTATTTGAAATGATTTTATTAATGGCAACTAGAGAATACAACTCTCCTGCTATAGCCAAAGGTTCCTCTAAGATGCTATTCTAGTCCTCAAAATCCCCAAGACAGAAAATTTCATTACTGTACCTTCCTTCGAGAGTATACTTTTCGTACGATGCCTGGTCATTTTCTTTAGTTCAATAATAAATAATAAGCAAAATACATTAATATTTTAGATTCTTTGAGAATTTAATTTTATATATCTTATATAAAAAAATCTTAGAACCTTATTTTGACGATTCATACGCAGTAAATAAAAATTAAAGCAATAAATATATTAATGATAAAATCGTAAAGGAGAATAAAATAATTAAAATTAATAAAAATATGTTTTTATTACTATTAAGAATAATTTTAGAAAAAAATATAAATTTAAAATAAATTTATTGTTACTAATTAAATTATTATTAATTTCTTAATTCTTAATTGGGTCTTGTAAAAAAATCAGAGTTAGTATTATTTTCAAAACTAAGTATCAATTGTTACTTTAATTAGATTTAGTTGCTGTTTTAATTTGTGGTAGTACTATTTTCAAAAATCGTAACGGCTGCATTAACATCATACTTTAATTAATTTTGATTTGTGTTAGTATTATTTCCAAAAGTCGTAACGGCTAAGTTAATAGTACTACCATAGTACTGGTACTTTAATTAGCTTTAATTTGTGTTAGTATTATTTCCAAGGTCAAAATTGTAACAGTCACATTAATATAATTAATTCTTTTATGGGAAAAAGCTCATATTAGTTCCTTCAAAACTTGTTCATCAATACAACTAGTAGTAGCTCATATATACTTTAATTAGTAGTAGCTATTATTGCTGTTTTGGGATAAATTTTTTCCCAGCCATATTTTATTTTAAAAGGAGGAAGTAACCAATATTCTTAACACCCAGGTTAAAGAATTTTAAATAGAAAAGTTTCACTAAAAAGTATCATTAATCTACTTCTATTATGATTTCTAATGCATTCTCATTACGTTTTTATATACATTTACCAGAAACAACCATATACTATTTAGAAATTCATATTTTGAAATATCTCTTTCTATCTGATTTTTGCAAACTTAATTAGGTTTCACATAATTTTTCGACTAATCAACTTTGATACCTCAACTAGGAAGAAATTATGACTACTACTATATCCTAAAGAGATTATCACAATACGCACATAGGGGGTTTTGATCAAACTTCCGATTTGAAAGTTTGTGATTTTCACCTATGAAGAAAGCAACTCGTAGCATCAATTCACATAAATTGTCTAAATGTTGCAAAAGGATGAAGCATACCAAAGCAACACTGAAAAGTCAAACTTATTTTCGTTGAATTTGTTCATCTTACGAGTCTGTGAGCTTTGGTTAGCTGCTTTTGCACTCCTACTCAATGTTGTCTCTGATAGACATTACTCAACAACACCTCCTAGCAACAACCTTTTATCACCATAATTGTCTCTACTCTCAATATCGTTTACATAGGAACAACCTAACACTAAATTTGATCATGGCCGTAACGTAACTATAGATAAAAAGAAATCGATAACTGGATGGACTAAATGTAATTTGCATTGAACCCGAATCAATTGTATATCAAATCCGAATAACATAGAACGTTATTACTCTTCACATAACAATAGTAATAATTTCATAAACCTTTGATAAAGTTTTGATTGACACATAATAAGCAATGTCGAACCAAAATAGAAACCAATTAATTGTTTGACTAGGAATTTTTGTTAGGCCCATACCTACGAACCCTCTCATCAATCCACTCCCTCATGTCCCCCAACACAAGGTTCGCTGACTCATCGGGCTCTCCCTGAATCAAAGAGTGATACATTCCATCGTAGAGCTTCAACGTCTTATCCTCACTGGAAGCCTTCTCATACAGTAGCTTCGACGACGAAGGGCAGGTAACGCCGTCAGAGGTTCCGTGAGCAGTGAAAAACGGCGCCGTTACTTTGGAGAAATTATCCTGTACATACTGTGTCACCCTGAGGAGCTCCCGCATGGTCCCCACCCTAGGTGGGCCCGTGTAGCGCCTCGGGTTCGACGCGATGACCTTCAACTTCTCCGGATCCCTAATGGCTTTTCCGACCATTTTGTTATCCGGCATGGCCGCCCACGTGTCGGCGAGACCGAACAAGAGACCGTACATGAATAAATGTACCCTGCTGGGTTTCATGTCCTCGGGGATCACGAAGAGTGGCGCGGAGAACATCAGGCCCGTCCACGTGTCAGGTTCTGATTTGAAGTACATGAGTAAGGTGGCTAAGCCTCCCATGGATTCGCCGAAGAGGAACGCGGGGAGGTTTTTGTAGGGTTCGCTATTGCGGACGTGGAGGAAGAAGGAGAGGGATGTGGCGGCGATTTTGTCCATGTCGCCGAGGTAACAGCGGAGGCCGTCGGAGCGGCCGTGGCCGAGGAGGTCGGCGGCGAAGACGGCGTAGCCCCAGGTGGCGAAGTTGATGCAGATTTTCTGGAAGAGCCAGCCAGTGTCGGAGCCGTAGCCGTGGGTCATAAAGACGGTGGCTTTGACTTCATGGGGTTCTAGGTTGAGAGGGAGGAAGGACTGGGTGAAGATTTTGCCATTAGGGGTTTCGAAGTGGGACTTGGTGTTGCGAACGCCTTGGGAGGTGTAGTATTCCTCTTCGGGGGTGTGGCCCCAGAAATTAGGGTGAACCTCCGATTCCGGTGCCATTGCGATGGAGGGTGTGAGAAAGTTGGTTGAAAGAAATAGAAAGAGGAGAAGGGGTTGGTGAGTGGGACCCTGGGAGTTGGTGAACCAATCCCACCACCACTACGGAGATTGTTATGGTTGGTGGTAATAATCACTGCAAGTTGGTGACTTTCTTTTGGGCTACGTTGAAAAGCCACTCCATATAGGGCCTGGCCCGTTAGCTGAATACAACTCTCATTTTGTTTGCACCTCCTTGATAGTTTTTCAGAATGTTAAATATATTTTGAAAATGTATTTAATATATTGGTTTATAAAAATTAATTTAAATAATAAGCTTTCAAAATTCATTCTAGAAAGTAATTTCCAAAACATTTAAAAATTTCTCTAAAATACTCTCTAGAAATTGTTAAAAAAAGGGTACAAAAATGCATAAGAAAATACAAAGAGAAAAACAAAAGTGTAAAAAAGAAAAGGACCAGTCATCAATGTCCTTTGTCCAGCCTCTGATATTTACACACCCGTGTTTAAATTTTCCTACTTCTTACTCCCCCTTTTTTTAGACAAAAACATCCTTAATAGAGATAAATTTTCGTTATGTATTTTGACATGACAGGAATAAGTTTATATCAAATCAACAACGCACCAAAATAAAACGTAACACTGTGAAAGAAGTTGGAGGTGCAAAAACTCACATGAAGAAGATAATGAAGGACATGACAATAGTTGCAGAAGAAAAAAGTGAGAAAAATGTTTGAAGAGGATGGAGAGGTGGGGGTGAGGGACTGAGGGTGCCTAGAGATTAGAGAGTGGGGAGTGAAGAGAAGGGAAAGGGGAAGGAGGAGGGTTAGAATACGAATTTCATAAAATACTGGGAAGTGGGAAGATAAAAACAGGGGATGTTCGCAAAATCACGGGCCCCGTTGTCTAGTCATGAAAAAAAAAGGTAGACAAAAGCCCAGGAAAGAGCAGGGCTGAACTGTTAACTTGGTTTTATTTTGGGTTGGACCCAAAAAATAAAGGTTACAGACTTTCTCAACATTAAATAAAACAGCTGAAAACAAAGTGTACCAACTATACAATCGTTCGTAATGATTTCAAGCTTATTGCGCTAATACCTTTTGATGTATACAACTATTCTATTAAAAAACTTTGTAATTAACAACATCATTGTGATCTTTTATTTCGATTGAAGACATTCGCAAGCTCTTTTAGAGCACTAATTAAAGCGAGGGACCCAAAACAATATGGGTAGCCCTAACATGAAAAGAACCAAACTATAGCTCCTCGAAAGGAAACCTTACTCGGGGACATACCTTTTTGGAGAATCTCAAAAAACTAACCAATCACATATTCTTTGTTTATTTGCGCTTGGTGGAAGCTGGATTGGCAAGAAAGTGATACCTAATTAGTTCAGAAGCATGTAAACAAAAGTGAACGCGTTAGACTCCCCAAATTTATTAGAATGATTTAGAAGAATGTTGGCACATTCTTTTTAACAAAATATTTTGCAAAATATTATTTACTTTAGGATAGACTTTATTTAATCATTATTTATCTAACAATCAGGAATGTGAAGAAAAGGTATCTTACTCATTTGATACATACCTGAACTAGTGGCTCACTTTTTCTAAATAATGGGAAAGAGGACCTATGCCAAACAGTAATCTTTAATTATTCTTATACTGAAACTATAGGAAATTTATATCTTAATATATACTTGTTAAATATGAGAGTATGTATCGTATTCTTTTGTAAAATTTGATCTTTTATATTATTGTTATAATTCACACTCTTCGTACAATCGTACCTATGTGTAATATAAAGTATTTTGATATCTTTGTTCAAAATTAGTCCATCATTTTATTTGAGTTCTTTTTAGTGTCATTTTATGGACTACAATTACATTATCAAGTTTCATAATAATCTTGTCTTATTTATTCACATGCAAAATTTGTTAACGCGGTGGTCAATTATTATGAATATATGGGGTATAATGACAGGATATCATTTATGATCATTCACCTATCATAGAGTAACTTTACATAATTAAAACAGCATGACACTCAAGTTCTTTTCCTAAAGCAACGTAATTTCACGATTATGACTTAAATGAACACAAAATCAAATCCATGCATAATGGTGTTCTAAGAAGAAAGAAAGGAGGCATTTCTGCCGGTCAAAGTAATGATATACAGTTTTTTTTAAGGTATAAATTGGACCCAGAAAGCGTCAATATTGTCTTGTAGCGGAGGCAGCTAGATTTCTCAAGTGTCATTATTTATCGTTTAGATTCTCTTCGGTCGGGAGCATATGTAACTTCATATATATTTGTGCATGGAAGCCCTACATGATAATGATGAGTGTTCTTCGATTGCAGCACAGGGAGGATTAAAGGGATAATGGAAATGCAAAACAACTTTATGTCATTTTATTCTTCATTTATATGTCTTCCTTTCGTTTTAAAGCAAGAAAATGAAATGTTTACTTGTAGAGCCAATGATACAATGTAGCTATCATTTACCATATCTTTTAAATGCAAACTACTCATTATATATATGTCGATTTTGAAACTTCATTTGAAAGAAGTCAAGCATGTAACATTTAATTCCTATATCATATCATTAATGGTACAATATTTATCTTGTCATTATATAAGATGAGAAGAAATTCACTTATTCTAGTACTAACAGATTTATTTTCTTATTCCCATTATTTATTTTATTAAAATTTAATGAATAATTTACTTGGAATAAGTGGATCTCTTCTTTGTTAATATTAGTATATCAAAAATTTATATTACCAAACCTCTTCAAGTATCAAAATGACTTGATTTATATTAATCATGTTTGGCAAGACCAAATCTGTTTGAATTTTTGTAAATAACTTTTTTTAATCATAAAAACAACCGAAACAGATGATTATAATATTTTAAAAATGAAATTAAGGGCGATAGGGGAAAACAGAACAAAAGATTAAGTTAAAAGACTAAATTCAATAAAAGAAACAAAAATAAATTAAAAACTCTCATAAATAAAAACCGAAGTAGTTGGAGTAAGAAATGATGAACATAATGGTTAAAAAAAGGAAAACAAGCCCATGCTATTATGAAAATTAGCAGTTACA
The DNA here is from genome assembly GCA_013407115.1 of Glycine latifolia. Taxonomy (NCBI): domain Eukaryota; kingdom Viridiplantae; phylum Streptophyta; class Magnoliopsida; order Fabales; family Fabaceae; genus Glycine; species Glycine latifolia. The sequence goes on from CM023957.1 coordinate 4,945,371, forward strand.
CAAACTATCCCATTTTACACCATGTGAACAATTTTACAAGAAGCCCTGAGGTACCCAAAATCAATCACTCTATGAAGTAATTAACTTGGATACTCTTGGGCAGAGAAGAACTCATGAACCCACTATCCGATTTTCTATCTCCTTTACCACCCCAAGAAAGTCTAAAAAGTATACCCTCCTTCCCTCCAAAGTTAACCGTTTCTAAACTGCTTTGAAAAACGTCTTTCAGCCATTTCTCAAACAAGCTGTAGGTAAAATAACCACACCCAACACGCACATCCTCAATCACCCTCTCATCTACACTTAGATTCTCCAAACATTTCTGCCCATAAACCTCTTCAAAAGACTCTTTGAACTTACACAAAAACAACTCTGCCATCTCTCTGTCCTTAACTGGATTTGTGTTGAACTCAAACCGGTTCACAATTGAGTCAAGAAATCCATTTTGGTTCAGTGGATCAGCTATAGTTTCTCCAGTCAGATCACTTGAAGTGGGGCTACTTTCTCCTGCTTTATCTTCTTCAGCAGCTTTCATGTTCAGATCAAGAGTGTTAAAGCTTGTTTGTCTTGAAAACTCTTTCTTCTTGCTCCCTTGAAAACTGTTGGTGTTAGAAAATATATCAAGTTCAGCTCTTCTTTTGTGGCCTGAACATGGCTCCGCGATGGTTGTTGCGACAGATGGCATCTCTAAGTTAGGCTTGGTTTCACTGACTTGCCACAACAACCTCATAACCAAGTCCTCATTCTGCTCCTCAATGCTAGTGGATCCATTTCCACCTTTTGTCAATATGAGTATTACTTGGCTTGAGTTCTCTTCAGTGAAATTTCCAAACTTTCCTGTTTCAAATCCATCACAGAGGAATTTCTTGAACTGGGCATCAGCAAAGTCAACATTTTCTATTAGCATCACCAGTTGGTGGTGTGTTTTCAGTGCTCCTTCCAGCATTTCAGAAAATGGGGCTATTGAAGTCTCTCTCTTTAGCATGTCAAATTGAAGGAGCACATTAGTTGAGCCAAAAACTGATTCTGCAATTGCAAGTGCCAACCTTCTTTTCCCAATGGTGTCATTGCCTTGCACAAGTAACCAAGTAATGTTGTTACTTTGCTTTGCTGATTTGGAATCAATCAAGGCTTCTGCTATTGAAGGAAAAGTTTCAGACTGCCATGGCACATTCTCCTGCAATAGTTTACAAATATGAGCTCGTTGCAGTGTTGTATCAGTTATATCCCCCACCGCCGACTCACCTGAACCTCCATTGCCAAGAGCAAGAGTAGTCTTTACTTCTTTACCTTCCATGATCTCAAGGGAATCCAAGACTGGCTCTGTTGCTTCCCTTTTCTTTCCGAAATTGAACTCAATGATGCATGATTGTTGGCGTTGGAATCGAGGGACGAGTTTGGAAATGGAGCCATGTGTGGCATTGCTGGCAAAGGATATGGAGCTTGGTGAATTATAACTGTTGTGGTTCCAGTTCCATTGGTTCTGAGGCTGTTTGCTTTGGTGGAGACAGTGGCATAGTCTATTCCATTTTCTTTTCAATTGAACTAATTCATCCTGAAGAATGTTTGAGGTATTATAAATCATAAGCACTACAATTTTTCAAATCTCAACTCATAGGAGCAAGAACATGCTTATACAGAAGAAAAAAAAGTTAAAGCTAGTGCACAATCATCCAGTATTGGATTATAAACAGAAACGTTAACTTGGTTTTTCATTTTCCTCGAAAGAATTTGCTACCTTCTTATGGTCTTCTGTGCTATGAGACTGAAGCCAGAAAGGCAACATTTTCTTTTGGTCTGGCCTGATAAATTGGGCTTCTTTTTCATAATTGGAGGCACATTCTTCACAACAATTGAGTTTATCCCCCTGCTCCATGTTACCAAAGGGCTTTGTTTCTAGCACTTGAGATTGGTTATGCGAGATGGTCATCTTTGAATCAAGGACACTGCAATTTGAGTTCAGAAAGTCCACAATGTTAACATCCAAAATTAAACAAATAAGCACTGTTGAGTTTAGCATATGTGGCATTCCATTCTTATCACTTAATATCACATTAGGTGTTAATTATTCCCTGTGGATACAATAAGTAATATTTGCAAAAACATGTAACTCTCTTCCTTTTAGTAAAGTGTAGTTTCAGTTTCTACCACCAAAAATCATGTGCATGCGTAATGTGCAAGAGGTTGGTTATATACTGACAACCTAAAGTGAGGCAGAAGCAGAAACAGAAAGGCTCTGCTTCACTCCTCAACAAAAATGTAAAACAAATTAAGCTTTCAACAAACATCATGCCTGGATAACTTTTATGTACTTATGTTTTCCTTTCCTCTTTTCTTTCTTTCTTTTTTATTTTATTTTTTTGTTACATTTTACAAGTCATATATATGTGGAGTTTGTTTTCTCTTTGCATTAAATCAAACAAATTAAGCAAGACATGTTTTAGTCATTGGCTAGTGTTTTTAGCATTAAATCAAATCAAACTAATTATTATTAAGCAAAAAGATTACCTGGGAGCATGAAGACTCAAGCCAAGTCCACCTGATGGAACAGGAACAGCCTGAAGAGCCCACTGCTTCTCAAGAGGGGGTTGTCTCATTTGACACCTCATGTATGTTTGATAGCTAGCAGTGGCCATGAGCCACACCTTAGCATTATTTGAGGTTCCACAGTCACAGAATAATTTTCCTATTTCTGAAACTAAATGATCAACAGGATTATAACCAGAAACTTCTCCATTTGAGGACCCTTCCTCTTTTTCACTTAAACTTGCCTCCTCCACTGTCCACTTCAGGTCTCCAATATAAAAAATGCCACCTCCTCCTCCTGAAGTAATGGAATTCACCTTTCTTTTGAGCTCCAAGAATTTCATTTCAACTTCATCTCTCGTCATGCAACTCAAAGAAACATGTGAAATTTGGAATTTGATAAAATGAATTGACTTTAACTCATCAGGCACTTCTGACCTTTCAAGCCTTCCCATTATCTCTCCCACAAGGCCTTCAGTTAATGACAGTGAGTCACCAACAATCACAGTGTTCTTTTTCTTCTTCCTCAAGAAGATATCCAGAACAAGCCTGACATCATCATCCTTACTAGAAGAAGAAGCTGCACCAGTGATGGAACACACTGGTGCATTCTTTGGTGGTGAAAAGACAAGTGAAGGGTGGAACTCAGAAGCATAAGAAGTTAAGAAATGACGAGTAGTGTGCCTGAAATTGGTAGGGTTGTTATTGGTGGCTGGTTCCCTATGGTTGTTGTTCTCACTGGCAGAAGGTGAACAAGGTGAAGAGAACACACCACCCGAGCTATTGTAACACTGGAAAACAGAATATTGAGATGAATTAGAGTCCTCAATGTGGCTCTTAACAGCAGTGCTGGAGAAACCAGCCTCTCTCATGACCCTGCTAACACTAGGGTCATCAAGGATTGATATGATGAGGTGTTCAAGCTCAACCTTGATGGTGAGAAGAGGCTGTTGTTGCTGTTGCTCAATGCATCCCCTTCTCTGGTGAGCCTGAGCTCTCTTCAATGCAGCAATGAGAGCATTGGAGAGAGAAGGCTGAGTGTGGATCAAAGGAGAAGGTGTTGTTGGGAGCCTGTTGAGGGCAACATTGAAGCACAACTCAAGAGCCCTGCATTGAAGAGGATGATGAGAAGTTTGAGATGACTTGAGACAAGCCCTTCTCAAGGAACTTCCTCTTAGGCTTAGCAAAGTGGCAGCCACATGCAGAGGAGTGACCTGTGCATGGCCCCTCCTCCGAGCCAACCCCAGAGAGTGCTTCAACACTGAAGCAGCCTCAGCTGTGAGGGTCTGCGGTAATGTACAAACTCCTGAGCGCATCACTTGACAAAAACACCACCCCCCTCACCACCCCTTTTTGTTACTAACTGAACCTTAGTTTTTCTTCAAAATTAACCACACTTTTCTTCTTCTTATCCTTCTCTTTAATTTCACTCTAAACACCACCCCCTCCCTCTCTCTTTATATGTATGACTCTGTGGAACTTATAACTGAAAGGTTTTTGTTTCAAGGATGGAAGAAGTGTAAGCTAAAACAACAACACACACTGCAGAGAGAAAGCTATAGTGAGAGTCGTTAGGCTTTAGAAATACCTGAACTATATGCCTCACCGCCTTCTTTATACTTCTTGTCACTCATCATTTTTATTCTTTTCTTTTTCTTTAATTCCCTCTTTTGGTTTTTAGTTTAAAGAGACAGCTTTTTCTTGTCTTTTTTTAAATATTATTTCCACTAATTCACGCTCTACCCTCTCTCTCTAGCTAGTCCCTCTCTCTAATATCCTGAGAGTATTTGTATTGATTTGCCGTGACATTAATTTTAAACAAGCAATTTAATAGTCGTTTTAGTGTTTTTAATATATAATTGAATAATCTGAGCTGCTTCATGCAGTGTATATAAATAATAATAATGTGACTTACATTTAATTGTTGAAGTTTGAATAAAGGAAGGATATATCAATCTTTACGTACATATATGAGTTGGAGTCAGTCTAAATTACATATCATTGAACACATCTTTAAGCAATAACTTATTTATACCAGTGATTTAACAACTTAGTGAAAACGATGTAACATTGTGTATTGTAAGGAGCAATATAACAATCGTGTATTTATAAAAGTATGAAAAACTGAGACATTAGTCATCTTAGGCTACTCATGTACTACTATATCTGCTGGCTGCAACAGCAATGTGCATGCATTTTTATTATTATGGATACTCATTATTAATTATCATAACACAAAAGGCTAGACGAACTATATGATTCCGGGATTAAATTGTTGTGTTATTTTTTGCTACATTATTTGTAAATAAATGAAGTAGCATAGGAAATTAGAGAGTGCAGTGATGTGGACCCGCAATTCAAAATTTTTACTCGGCCTCATAGAGCTTCCCCCCTTTTCCACCTCATCTTTTGAATAGACAGACAAGGCCAGCAGAAATTCAAAAAAAGTTACTAAAGGGAAAAGAAGCCAGGGCGATGAAAGATTTTCTTTTAAAAAGCAGAGCGGTAAATTGTGTTTTTCTTTTTTCTTTTTAACATTTTTTTTCAATTGTATATAGAATAGACCTTGATATATATAGGTTATGTTTGGTTTACTGTTTGGCCTCCTTCAAATTACAATTATCCCGATAAACTTAATTTAGTGTTATGTTTGAATAAAAGTTGAAAACCACTTTTAAAAATCCTAATACATTTCCAAATTTTAATGCATAAAATAAAAAATATATATTGTTTTAAGAGTGAAAGTACTTCAAGTTTTTCCAACTAAAATCAAACATACATGCATAAACTTAGGATATGTTCAGATTATATTTGAATCTCTTTCAAAAATATGTTTTAGAATAAAATATATGAAGAATATCCTTCTTCAAAATAAGTGGAACCAAAAATACATTCAAAACATTTATTTAAACATAGATCTTTTTTAACAGCTCAAAACATACACTTAAATACTGTATCTGAAAACTTATTGAGAAAGAATCATGTTTACGAAGTTAAAACTTCTAAAAATCACGTTCAAGATATGGAACTAAATACACTATTAGTGTCCTACAAAAGTAACATATATTACCTGTGTTTAACTTAAAACATTATATTAAAGTTATTCTCCCAAACTCATTACACATGATAAAATTCATTCGAACTTAACATGCACATAGGTTATAGATTGTTGAATTACACAGTTTCAATGTTAGCTATCTAGATTGATTGGGTGGTCTCTCTCTTCACGCCAATCCTCGTAGAGAGACAGTATTTTATTCCCCAAAAAGCAACCCTCTGTCTGCTATCCTCTGTTAGCATTATTGGTTCTTTTTCAGCCTCACTTAATCCTCTCTCTTCCTGCAAACTGCAATTAACTTTTGTCTTAATCTCATCTCCCCCATTCCAACCACCCACTTAAACAAACCTTTCGAGTTGCCAAATAAAGGAAGCAAAGCAAAACTGATCTGTATTCCATACTGTTATAAAATTTGTAAATTGTAATGGACACCCATTTGTGTTCACATTTCGTTTATTCAAAGCTCTCTCTCTCTCTCTCTCTCACACACACACACTATATATATATATATATGTGTGTGTGTGTGTGTCCATTTTGTGGTTTAATTTTTCGGAAGCCTGAAAGCATGTTCTGCAACAGTTCAAATATCTACTTTTAGTAGTGTAAACCATTTTACTACTTTCGTCTAATAACTTTACCCTTCACAATTGGCTGAATATAACTATCTCCACTCCATCTAATTAAGTTTGGCTTTTCTCTCTTGCTTTCGTAATTGAAATCTTTCTTTTCCAGGTTTTATTTTATCTATATATACTAGACTAGATTCTTATCGAGATGTATGAAAGGTATATATGATAAGGTAGGATCTCGAGATTATATACCTCACATGCACCCTAGGGGACACTGTATATACACTTATATATATATATATATATATATATATATATATATATATATATAGGATAAGAGGGAGAGAATAAAAACCATAGGAATTATGATAAAATATCATGGGTGAAGTGAGGAAGGAAGAAGAGGTGTGAAGAAATTAAGGTTGTATTACTTGTATTAATTAGTAATAATCCATATATTTATATGAATGTACTTATATACGTAGTTTCCTGAGGCATTGTTTTCACCTTTTGAAAATACATTGACACTAGCTAGGTCGTTGTGACGTCTTCCCATGCAAAATAGTAACTGAGAAGGCAGGATTAGACATAACTTTGACCAACTGTACATGAAGGAAGCATATGGGTCCTAACGTAGTCACCTTAATTTGACCCTTGCAAGATTCGAAGCATGATTCGTATGATAAGAAATATTAATCATTATAACCTTTACTTTTAACTTAATAATTCCTAAAAGAAAATGAAAGAAGATAACAAATCTTAAAAAGGACTAGGGCCTAGATGGCGAGCTTCATCTTGGAAGTATTACATCGCGCGAATTCCAAGACTACCATCTGTTCAAGAGTTTAAGGTAGATTGAAGAAAAAGGAAACAAAAGGAGAAAAAATAAAAATGGAATAGAAGCATATTATTCTAATTGTGTAACTTCCTTATTCTCTAGTGCACTAAAAAGAAGAAGGGGGAAAAATCCGTTAATATTTCCGTTGGAAGTTCGCGGAATGGAAAGTACATAAAAAATTGTAAAGCTTCATAGTACGATTGAATACTCAAATTTAAAAATTGAGTACCAAACACAGGTGGAACGTTAACCGGTAGATAAATAATAAATTTATTTTATTGAACGATCCAGATATTACATTAAGGTAAAATGAACTAGGTTTTCTTATAATTTAAGTAAAATTGAAAAAGTGTTCATCACATTTCCAAAGACAAAGCCTGTGACGTTACTTAAACCGGCTTATGTTGTACCTTTTTTTTTTTATGTAATTCATGGAAGAACTGAAAATCAATATTTGAAAGATAAGCAATGTACAGTAGTAGGTCATTTTTAATTAGTTGTGTACGGTAAGTAATTTTTCAGCTTGTGCTCCCTATATAAGCATTCCCCTCTCCAGATTCAATATATATTATATTTGTTATTCGTTTTTCGTTTACAACACATACTTGAGGAGACAGTTCCTCTGGAAACGTTTAAACTTTTGAGATTAATTAACATTAAGCGTCTCTTTTGCGGTCAAAGTCACAGATATGTATCACTTAGATTATTATTACTTTGTAAAAGGCTAATTTATCGAATATATCTAGCTAAAACTAATACTGTGATTCTTGTTTACATTTATCTTTTTTGTTGTTGAATTATTTACATTTATCATCACGGGATTGGAGGCTTCGTCACTATGTATATAAGACATATCATGAGAGTAAAAAAGACTTTAGAAGGGGAAAAGTAATTTTTGATCATTATGCTTTAGAATGAATAATTAAGGTTGTAAATAATTATAGGACTTTTAATATTTGATTTACACTATTTATATATAGTTATACATACAACAATCATAATTGTTTATCTCACTTTTATATAAAAATATTTTTTAATTTTAAAATATATAAATAAATGTCGATATAAAAGTACATTGTATGTTTAAATTAATTAAAACTTAATATATGTAATTATCAAGTTTATATCACATGAATCAACCGTGAGATATGATTTGTTAAATCAATAATGTTATATAATATAGATCATTTCATACATATATATCGATCATAGTATGGTGATTGATTAAGTTTTCCTTCTTTTGCGGGGGGTGGGGGATATGGGGGAACCTGTGTTCTCTGAGCAGTCTATATCTTTGGTTCCGATTAAAGACAAAGCACCACTAAGTAGGTAATAATGAGAGCTAGCAGGGCTCACTGATCATTTTGGGGCCATCAATGGCCAACCCTTTAACAAAACAAAAAGGATGGTTTTGATTGAAAGGGAGTGCTCAAATCATTGGAACATTATAATTGTAAAGTTGAAAAGTATGAGGAAGACAATTAATAGGATTTCCCCAGTTGGAAGAAAAGGATCGATCCCTTTATGGATTAATTGCGAATGAGAAAATTAATGAATGATTTGGTTTGCATATTCACTAACAGATTTTCACCAAAGCCTGAAGGTAAATCAAGGGTTGATTAACTTAGACAGATCAGGCCCACGTGTATTACAAAGGGCTTATTGACTATCGAGTAATTAAAACGTTTGTGTTTTACCACAAAATATATGATTAGCTAGGCAGATTAAATATGAAGCAATTACACATTTGATTTGGAATTTACAATTGCACAGCTTTTATTGTGAAAAGGGTCATTATTCTCATTTTCTCTAAAAAGAAAGGAAAAATGCAGTACTGGTGTGTGATGACCTGACAGCTCCTAGGGTTATGTAGTACTTATTCACAGCTAGGAGCTCCTATAGCTTAGTTAATTTCATAGGAAAGACAAGCTCATATGTACTTTCATTAAACTAAACCACGAGTGGTAATTTTCCTAGTCATGATATAGCTAGGTTGGATACACTTACCAAGATCAAAGGAATAAATCTGATAATAGAAAGAGAAAAGTATGTATATATTTGTGTGGCTCACATATCAACAGCAGTTAATTAGATTAAGTTGACTATTTTACATAAATGAACTATTTTTTTATAAGAATAAATAGATTTTGGAAATATTATGGATGTGTATTTTAAAACATAATAATATTCAAATTGTGTTTTAAAATACAACTTCATCTATTATTTTTTTATATAAAAGATTAAATTAAAAATTGTAATTACGATTTAATTATTATTTTTATAAAAAAAATACTTAAAATCGTGTTTTAAAACACAAATTCAGTATTTATTTAAAAAGAATTTTTACTTTCTGACGTTGTATTTTAAAATATAATTTTCTTTATATGAAATTATATTTTAAAACATGACTTATTCCTATTATTAATTTTTTAAAATTTATCCATCCTTGTAATTTTTTTAAAATTAATCCATTTGTGTAAAATAACCGATTAAGTTAGTATAATTAGCTACGTTTGATTTCTTATATGAAGTTATCGATTATACGGTTTGAATCCATATTATTTCACACTGTATCATGAGATGCATGCATGATATTGGTTATCTGCAGAAGCTTTATATGGCATTTTAACCGAAAACACTGCAAAAGTAAAAATGTACCGACAGTTATGATAATTATCATAATACAATGATCATAACAGATGAGTTGGAATCATGTAAGACAAAAAAGAAGTAAAAGGAAATGCTACTTGATAAAACATTTTTCTATGCAAAGGATTTATTTTTAAGATCTTAGATACTTGGAAGTTATATTAGAGCATCTTTAGTGGTAGATCTTAAATTGAGATTTTAGACCATTTTTTGATAGTTTTTATAGAACCATATAAGATTGAAGATCTCTTAAGATCTCTCTAATTTTTCTTTAGTGAAAGATCTTATTTTGAGATCTTAGGAAAAGAGAAATAAGTAAAGAATTTATTCTTTTTTGAACTATGTGCAGATCTTGAGGGTTCTTCTACAAGAACTCATCTTCCATGTTAGAGATCTCTTCACTTCCTTTATTGGGAGATATAGTGAAGATCAGATCTTGAGCTCAAGATCTTTACTCAAGATCTAACACTAAAGATGCTCTTAGGTTTTGATTAAGTTAGATCATTCTTATTTTTTGGTCTGAAATCTCATTAAATACAGATGAACCATAATTAAGTCTCTTATTGATCTTTCGGAATGGGAACGTGAGTAAAAGGAAGAAACATATGGGGAGATAAAGGAAATGTAGGTGGAACCTACAGATAGAAGGAGAGTGGAACCCACAAGTTGCAAAAGGGCGTCGCAGAGCCTTTGATTCTCACGAGATGTATATTTCTCTGATCTCCATAAGTAACCAAATTCCCAGTCATTCCTGACTCAAAAAGTTAGTATATAGAGAGAGATTTTTTGGAGAGGTGAAAAGAAGGCCTAGCGTGCAACTTTATACAAATATTGCCAGCACCATATCCTATCCTGTATCATTCATATATTATATACAAATATTGCCAGCACCATATCCCTAAAACACACAGTATAACAATTCTTTACATCTCCGTGATCGTGACAAATAAACTTCAATTTTCCTTTATACTACTTGTCTCCTGGCTACAAGTGTATTTCACTAGTTATATGCCTTTTTCATTAATACATATATGTATGTTTTTCTCAGTGGAATATACAATTTTTAAAATTATATGTTGTCTTTTGTTTTTTTATGGCATTATTTGTGATGTCACGCGACACAATGATTAACCTGACATTCGAAAAAGGCTTACGATAAGTTATAGTATACATGCATGATTCTATTCTCATAATGAGTTTATAAATCAGTTCATCGTAAGCTCGAACCAACTCAAAGATGAACGTACCAGTATGCAGTTAAATATATTAATGAAGTATTTATCATACAAGGACAAAGTAATTGTGTCTAAGTTATTAGGTCTTATAAAATTCACCATTATTGTGAGATTGAGGTTGAGAGCAACTGCTAAATTAATTGTGAATAACTCTTTCAAACGTTTATAAATTCAAATGATCCAATTAAGTAAGATTTAAGCTTTCCAACTTACTGTATGTGGTAGAATCGAAAGTGAAAGTGAAAGTGAAGTAAAGAAGAAAGGAGGAGGAAGCTTTTGTTACTGAAATCTAAGAGACTGATCGATTAAAGCAAAAATGACCGTAGTATAAAGCAAATAAAGTGAAAGGGAAGGCCATGAAAGTATGTTCCTTTCTTTCTCTGCTCATCTTTCTATATTGCATGCAAAACGATGACAACCTAAACCATCATTGCCACCACCCTCTCTTTGTTCACTAATCCCCATAAAAATGTCATGGATCCCTTTCTTTCTTTCTCTTTTGTTTTATCACATATGTATTGGAGACACTCCTTTCGCTAAAGAATACATAGAAAAATCAACAAATTAAAGCACTTGTATTTAATTACAAAAGCTGTCTCGAATTAAGACTAGAAAGATTTCTTGGTGAAAATGAAACACGCCTCTAGATGGTTGAAGATGTCTTTCCATATTGTCTCAACCCCTATACGAATATAAAATAAAAAGGCATTCTATGGCACCTAATGTATAAATTCCGAGTTAAGTAACCCTGCTGATGAAGCCTTACTTTCTGATTGATCAATTTTAGCTAGTCAAGTTATTTTCAATGGATTATATAGTTGTGACATTATGTACATCATATATATATATATATGAATTGACTAATCACTGCTTTTAGTGTTTTTTTTAAACATAATTAATAATTAAACTAGCAAGTTATCTAGCTAATACATAATACAATATATTAGTATTTTCAAATTTAACTAAAATTTTAAAACATAAATATTGTATATGAAATATCATCTAAAGGTGTTAAAATAGGTTTAAGTCTGGTTAGCCTTATCAAAATATGGATCGAACTAATAAAACAATGGGTTTAAAGTAATTTTGGTACATCCCAATTTGATTCAAAAATTTATTAGTTTGTTGCGGGCTTAACTTACGGTTGACTGACTGAATCCGTTAGCTTGAATTTTGAAAAATAAAATATACTTTTATATTACTCTTTAATAAGAAATGATAAGTTATTTTTTAAGTTTTACATTGTCAACAAAAGCTAATTCAATTCATAAAAACCGAACTTATATCTCATAAAGACCTGAGTTTGAATCACTATTGAAGTAAATACCTTCTTGATAAACTATATGAAAATATTGGTAGTGCTCTTTGAGTATGGTGAATTCTCAAAACCCAACTGACCTACATTTTTTTTAACAAAAATTATTGTACATCATTCTCAAATATTGGTATGCTTTAATGTGTATGAGGAATTATGAAAGGGCAACCAAGTTATAGTTTTTTTTAAGAGAATCAAGGTAAATGACAATCATTTAATTTGGATGAGAGAAAAAATGAAAATGGAGATAATAAGTTTCAATGTTTTATGTGATGAAATATTATGTATGTGTGACATGATTGGGTGAATCTAAGTAACAGATATGCTCAATTGCACTCATGAGAGATATTTGGTGCTCTGACAAATTGATATAATTGTGCAATCGAAGAAATTATCAGTATGGGTATGTAGCTCATCTGGTAGAGCGCTCGATTTTGTGCCAGAGGTACCAGGTTCGATCCGCTGCATTTCTAATTAATTTTTAATCACTATTATAATTATTGTGCGTACACTCACGATTCTTAATTGTATCGATTTTCCAGCTTATAACAACACAGCATCAAATATTTGTTAGATTACGAGGCTGCATTTACAAATTAGTTTCCGTTTCTTTTTTGCATATTTATGAACCCAATTCCAAAGGGCAGACAGTCATACATCACAATCCACTGGTCCCAAGTCAAAACTATATAGCAGGTTGTTGTTTGTTTTTCCGGTTGTTGTTTCTGTGTCTGTACACATGCATAACAAAGTAATCCAATTAAGAATTCCGAATTGCTTCTTTCCTGCTACATTTTTTTTCTTCAGCTGCTTCTTTTCTCTCTGAGCACTAAACTAGACGTCATCTTTTCATTCCCCTAAACTAAATTTTTTGCAAGGTTTAATTAAATATTAGTTCTTAAAAAATCGTGATTTTTCATTCCATGTCTTATTTTATTTTTTCAAAATAGATCCTCATAAAGCATTTTTTTATTATCAGATGTTCAGTTTATTTTTCATTTTACTTTAGTACTTTTAAATTTCATAAAATTTCTATTTGGTTCATCTGAAATCTGAATGGAAGACTAAACGAGAAGTCTGTAATATTTAAGAGGAATAAATATAGAACTTGTAATATTTAAAGGAATCAGACGGAAGAAGGGTTTATAATATTTAAAAGAATGAAAGGAGAAACAAAAACCAGAGAAATATTATTTGACAAAGAAGTAATTTTTTTGAAGATCTCATTAAAAAAATTAAAAATAAAAGAACACATTTTTCAAGAACCAAAAACTTAATTAAACCTTTTATGCAATGAAAATAAAAATTGACCCTTATTCCTACACCTTTGTGAAAACTTGCCATGGACATTTTTATCATTTATGAATCCAGTTCACTGTTCTATCTTTTGTTTCCTTATTATATTCTCGAGTTAGACAGTGTCTTATACACAATAACAACCTGTATTATATTAAAATACAGGAAAAATTGTTCAAAACTATGAGACACTGAACCAACTAATTAAATTCCCAAATTTCTGGCAACAGTACGATAATTATTGAGCAACAACATACTTTGAAAACGAATCAACACCAGCCTAGAGGTTTTATTCTCTTTACGGTATTCCTTTTGCAACCTTTTGGTCTGACACACTTAGACAAAAAAATTGTAGCACAAAGATGGTCACACATAAGTATATGTATGTCCTCATATTGATAATTGATGTACAAAAAGCTTTCTCTGGGCTCAGTTGCCCATAACATTGATTGATAGACAAATTGGCAGGAATCGGGTAGTAGCACTTCAATAGCATATATATGAGGAAAAAGAACACAAGAGAACAAAACAAAAGCCTAGCTATGCCATCTATATCTATATAAGGTAACAAAATAGGTCAGTGACTACTCAGAACAAACAAACCCTGCATGTTTGTTTCTGCTGGGATGAAAATAGACCTTTCAAAAACATCACTTGTTCCTTCAGAAAATAATGCATTTGTGTTTTACAAAATGCTGGTTAATGAATAGACCTCTCACTATAACTGCTTTGCTCTTCTTGCACATAATATTCTATTCATCTACACACTGCACATTACCCTCCTTTTCCCTACCTTTATAGCAATTAAGCGTGCCGTTCAACTTCAGCATCAGCATATATAAATTACATTTACTTTTCATTTTTCACTCTCACATTTACCATTTACAGAATTAGATCTTGGGCCCACTTGGGCACGAGTCTATCAGATTATATCAGCTTCCTAAAGTTGGATTTTAACTCAAGGACCACGGATGAGATTTTGTAATCAAATTAAAAAAAAAAAGTGTTCTGGTTTACCTCAACTTTGGTGAGTGGTAAATGTTTTGTACGTCAACTTCTTGTCTATTTTATCCACACGTTTTGTTGGTTGGAACCATAGTTCATATCCGTGTACATTTTTAATAATACTGAATTTATTTTAAGATAAAAGATTTTAAATATAAATCAATTAATTAAAATCATTCATAATCAAGTTTACACATGTTTATCCAAATGCACACTTAAAAGGGAAGAATATAAATGACACCACCGATTTTTTGCTAAAATTTTATATCACGAGACAAGTAAATAAAAATATCACATTCTTAGTGCAAAGAAAGAATCTAAAAACCAGGCACAGTATAATAAAGGTACAGCTAAATGTTATAGAAGTAGGAAAAAGGAAATGATTGAGTTGATATATATCCAATTCTAATAATTGGTAATTTCTCTGATACCTTTCGAATTTGGAAGGGTTCCAGTGCTCTTTTTAGTTGGCCTTGGCCCATGTTTTTGTCACCTATATATATATATAATTTATCAACATCCTTATCCTATTTCTCTTAATTTATATATGTTTTAGTAATAAGGGTTTAATGAGTTTTAATTTTTTCTTAATGGACCTAAAAGATCATTCTGAAATTGAGAGGAGAGGCAAGAAGAGGGAAAGAGCAAACAGAGACAAGAGTGAGGACTTGACACAGACTAACAGGCAAAGGAAATGATTGAAAGAAAGATAATAATTTTTCTTTTGCTCATTGATTTTCATTGAATCACTGCCTGAGTTTGTAATCGATCGAGCACCGGCCAGTGGGGATTTTTCTTCTTTGATTAAGCTGCTTGTTAATCTAAATCTTTTGGCATGAAAGGTGAGATTGCCACATTGATTTTAATGTGTTTTACCGTATGCATTTCAATTGTTAACCTTTTTTGTGTTTGTCGATTACAAACAATGGAATATTTTATAGTAGGTTTTGGAGTTTGCTAACTCTTTATTGCTTACAAACAAGTTTAACATGTCATATACATTTAAACGATATTGGTCGTGTCTTATTCTAAATGGAAGTTTAAGTAATTAAGGTTATTGTGATTGGTAATATTTTAGAATTAAGTAAATGTATTCCTTTTCTCTTTATTCATCTCGTTATATCAGTAACACTTCAAGCTTACCTAACCTTGTTGGGTCAAGTTTAAATATTTTATCAGAATTTTTTACAGTATATAATATTCAAATAGTAAATAAACCAAGAAGTCACTCATACAGTCAGAAGACTTGGTAGAACCACAAGAGCAAGCATCAGGGAACATATTTGTAGGCATCACATTAAAAAAATTAAGTACATAGAATTAGTATGAATTATCTTTTTCATAGACGATGCTACTCAACTAAGTTACATCTCTAAAGCATTAATATCAGGACTTTTTTAATTAGAAGAGTCACGAAATTTGAAAATTTGAAAATTAGATAACTTAAATCTCATTGTTGCAACTAATACACAAGAATTTACAATTATGCAAACGTTGGTTAAAAAAAATAAGTAGAATAGTCTCTATTTCTAACTAGGCATTTACACCCATATTTTATCCTACTAAGTACACCAATAAACAAAGCTTCCTAGTATTGTTCACCATAGATAGACAACCAAACTCTGTTGATAAAGCAAAAGAAGTAGTCCCCTGAGCAATATCGTTAATCAAAATGATGAATCACTCTCATGCAAAGATAGTAAAAGATGATGTGTCCACAGCACAAGGTTGAAGTCTTGGATCTAAGTTGAGAGTAGGGAACTATGCTTCAAGATCTGTTTATGAGAATCCGAAAGCAACAACTCTTAACTACTTTTTATAATTAATTCGACCTTCTTTTCTACCATGCAAATGACGTGGAAATACCTCTTCTTGGTCACCACTCTCTTCCTGAGCACTTCTAGTCATAATTCTTAAGGGGTGTGCCTCTGTGTTGAACACCCATTCATTAAGAGAAATGACTGATGGAGGAGAAAACAAGAGATAGAGGTACTTCAGTGTTTCTGAAAGGAAGTAGCTCTGCATCATATTATCTTTTGCACCAGTATTCACCTGAGCATTTGGCCATAGTTATGTTTAGTAGTGCACAATGTATAAAACGGGCAAATGCTTCATTGTGCAATTTTCTTTATCATATTTGAAATGAAGAAAGAGAAAGAAAGAAAGAAAAAAATCTATGAATCCAATTAGTTCTTGATAGAACATTCATAATTTATGATCATTTCACTCCAATATGAGAATACTTCACAAATGCATGCACAACTTTTTCAGGGTTGAATATGAGAGTAAATCATGTAGGAGAAAATATTGAAGCAGTTTATGAATTTCTTACATCTTTGAGTCCAACATATCCTGTCTCAATCCGAGAATTGTTTTCAAATGCTTGGAAAATATTCCAACCCCATTCTTGGTATGTTTTGTTTCCAGTGAAACGCCAAAGGTAGAATAGGGACTCAATTGTTTCAGGCCTTTGGATATTCCACGAGGTACCAACAGTCATATCCTACAATTTTCTTGACCTTAGCACATAACATCTTGGGGGACTTGACTAGCAATGTGAGAATTAAAGATTCAAACCTGTCCATTGCGAAAGTAATAGTTCTCTCCTGCCAATTTAGTTGGTGTTATCTGGTAGAAATTGTAACAAGTCCATGCAAGCTGCACAATAGGATGGATTGGAATTTAGTATAGTTTGAAAGAAAAATAGCAATTGAAACCAATATATTTCTAGCACAAATTATTAATTATCATCAAAACCCTTTCCTTTTTGGAAAAAAAATTCAATATTCAGTCAAATCTAAAACCTGAATGTTGTGTGGTTGGGTCTGAAAGAGAATTTACAACTTAGTCACAAGATGCAACCTAATTCTTTATTTTGTTCTGAATGCAATTTCCA
The DNA here is from genome assembly GCA_013407115.1 of Glycine latifolia. Lineage (NCBI taxonomy): Eukaryota > Viridiplantae > Streptophyta > Magnoliopsida > Fabales > Fabaceae > Glycine > Glycine latifolia. The sequence goes on from CM023957.1 coordinate 4,962,758, forward strand.
CTTCCTAGGGGAAAAGGCAAGAAAAGGTGTAACACTGATTTTCAAAACAATCGAGAATTTGGTTCTATTTAAACATCATATACATGAAATTATATGTTTCTATCATTTAGGAATTATAGGAGAATTGTTGATTGAGGAAAAAAAATACTTGTCAACTTCTATATTACCAACTATTGGAAGGTCACTTACTAACATTCAAGAGTAGCAACAACTTTCCCTTTTCACAAGTCATTTTCTTTTTCCATAGGCTTGGTGTATTCATGTATTATTCATATTTCTTTTTTTCATTACCCCTTGACGAGGAGTTCATCACAGTTTGAATGACCCAATGTTCATAGTCAAATTGAGTAACTACTTAATAGAAATACTTCTATAGCCATTACCTCCTCTGCAAGTGCTAGAAATTTTTCAGCTTCTCCAGGGCCATAGTTTGAAGATCCCAAAGCCAACATTCCAGGAACAAAACATGCTAATTCATCCATCTAAGAAGGAAACGAGATAAAATATTATTTTAATGACAAACTCGGCTAAGGCTAAAATAGACTTCCTTTTCAAAATAGCACCTTGTCAAAGTCTGCATTTCCAAGCCTCTCAATTAGGTATGTGAAAGATGAAGGTGTTGACCTCCTAATCATGCTTTGAAGGCCTTTCATTGATTTCTCCCACATTTCCCTGGATGCACCATTTGCTCGCACATTAAATATGGTCCAAATATATGCTTAATTCAAAGTTTAAACATTCATATTAGAGAAGTACTGAAAAGGGGTTTGCCAAATGTGTAGCTTATCAGACCAACTAGGAAACACTAGACTAGAGCATAGAAGACAGTGATGGCATGTTTGTCACAATACTTTGGCTTCTTTCACAAATTTATGGCAACAAAATATGTACATGGTAGATTAGTGTGAGGCAAAGTCAGGTGTAAGATTTGTGACATAAGATAGTTGGATCAATAACTTCTTACCAAAGATAATAAAATTGCTTAATTTTCCAAAGGACAATCAACATTCCAAGTTCATTACCTATAAAATGTTACAACTTCAGTCTTGTTCCCTTGAATCCAAGCCTTGAGTAGATACTCATAGAAGCTACAGCATATAAATCGACAACCTTGTTAAATATGTGAAGAACAAAGTGATTGAAAAATGTCAAGCAATCTATAAACTAGTCAAGGATAAAAAATATTTTTTTGTCGCTTTTCCTTTAATAAATGTTAATGACAACCCCTTTGTTGTTTTTTTTGGTCATCACGTCGTGATCCACATTATGACAATTACCAATCAACAAAAGATAAAAATTAGTTGAGTTGGGAAACCCATTTTTGTATAGTTCATCTATGTTATTCCTTTTAAATATGTCAAGTTTATGCGTGCATGAAAACATCTGATAATAAGTGAACCATCACTATGTTGCATGTTAACGTATTAAAAATTATCTTGCACCTTTCAAAATATATACATCAGTAACTCTAATTTGCTCCATATTCTCAATAATCACAGCACATGAAAAAGGGTAGCTTAAATAGATCGTTAAAGTCTATCATATTCAATTTATCATCAAATTGTTCTATTCCTCATGAAGCATTAACAACTCATTTGTATCTTCTCTGTTTTATAAGGCTCATAAAAGGAAAAAAGTTCAACAAAAACTTACATGAAGTTGGAATTGAATTTTATTTGGAGACCTAGGTAGCCAACAATTATAAGATCATACGACAATTATCTTATAAGTTATTATCAGTACCAGTACCTGTCACCCATAGCACCAAATGTAATTGCTCCACTTGATTTAGTTCCAGTAAGTGGATTAATGTATATAGGAAGCAACCCATCCTCTGGAAAAGTTCTATAAAGCTCCTTGATGACCTTTTCTGCCTGAAATAATCAAAAGGCAAAATCATAACATTCTCAAAATCGATATGGTTAGTGATGTGAAAAACTAGAATATTGGAACTAATTCACCTAAAGGAAAAGACATACAAAGTTGACAATTTTTACTGTCAAAAATTGTCAGGAAGCACATAAAAGCAAGAAGGGGTTACCTTTTCCTTGTACTTGGGGTCATTTGTCCTTTGAGAGAGAGCAATAAATTCAAGTTGCTCTGAACCAGAATCCGCAAGAATACTGTTTCCCTAGTAATAGAGAACGATCCATTAAGAACATAGAACGAGCTACAAAAATTTCACTATAGTCTATAGGTGGGTGCGCTAGACAAATCTTGAAAATCATTGCTTAAAATGAGACCATCACATTCAGTTGTATCCATTCCACCATTACAAATGCAGTGAGAATCAAGATAGCATTACCTTGAACCTATAGTAACGGGACAGAAAATTTTCAATACTAAAAGCCCTAGGAGAGTTTAATAAAAAAAATTGATGGGACCATTAATCAACCAAAGGATCCCATTGATCAACCAATGAAAATTAATGTTAAAGGTGAACATGATCTAAGTATTTAAGTCAAACAAATATTGAAATAATCATTCTGATATAAACCATAACTTATTTTTGTTTAGACAATAATATTAGATAAATAAATGAAGTACATAGTGAGGACAAAACATACCCGCGCCCATGTAGGGTTATTTGTATTGCCATATGCCAAGTTAATTCTGTTATAGGGGATTCCTGAAGGTGTATTCCAAGCAGGTAATAACTTATCTGCAAGATCTTTAGCCTTCTCAAGGAAAACTTTGTCACTAGAGAGATCATAAGCACTGAGAAGCCCACCTAGAACTCTAAACCAAAATAATAGACAAATGAGATAAAATGGACTAGAAAGAAAAATTTGTTGCAACTAGCAAAGTTACAACTTTAAGGTGGCGGAGAAATCATGTCAACAAAACTAAGATTGAACCTTCCAATTCAACCTTATGGTTGTCTCGAACACACTAACTTCAATGTTCTGGTCAAAATGCAATGATTCTGCAACCCACCTGCAATATTTATTATATTAGATGATTTTAACATAACCAATCCTTGAACACAGAAACTAGAACTATGCACAATAACAAAAAAAAAATAGTAGAAAGAGGATGAAATCCTTTCTCCTTTTTGTTTTTCCGATTCAACTTGTAGCAAAGTTGAAAAGGGTTGTAAGAAGAAAGTAGGAATATACGCAAACATTTTGAAGCACACATAGCAGATTCCATAATCAATTGTATTAAAAATAATGTACAACTCACTCTGTAGCTCTTTTGAATTGGGCATCAAGACCCATTATAAGTAACGTGTCGAGTGAATCTACTAAAGTTGCCCCCATACCGCCAAAACTGTCAACACCATTCATAGATTGTGGCTGTGAAAGGAATAACAAACTAATTAGCTGCTTAATTTAAATTTTACCAAGGATGAAATGAAAAATATAAAATGTGAATGAAAGATACAAAATATGTTCATACGGAAGACAATTCTAGGCTCTAGATTATAGCATATACAAAACAAAGAATTATGTGCATATATTATTGTCTTGTAATGTAAAAATTCATATATCCCTTGATGGATCAAAAGTTGAATGAAGATCCTTGTCTCAGTATATCAAAGATATATCTTTAGCAAGCTTCAATAGCTTACTCAAAGCCTCCACCTCCTTATGAAGCAAATTTTCAAGTTTTGCAATCATGACCCTCAGTGACAGATTCAGAAAATAGTTCATAATATTTTTATTAACAAAAAGTATTATAAGCTTTTACAAAATAAATATACAATCTCATAATAAAAAAATCAAAATACCTAAATTTCTACAAATTTAAAGGAATAAAATGAATAAAATTAGTATTTTTTTACATTCTTTTATTTGAAAAAATATTTTTTGGGAACAACACCTATTTTTTTACAAAACAAAAATAATAATTATTGAAAGTATTCAAGTAAAAAAATTTACTTAATAGGAACAATTGTCCCATAAGTTAGAACATGGATCTGTCCCTGATAATCCCTTACTTATCCTACCCTGCATAGAGAGAGTTAAGGAGCTGCTCTACTATGGGACAGAGGGTGGAATAGTGTTGTGATGTGGGTGTGGATTTGGCATCAAATTGCCCCACCCCATCCCACACTCTTCATCTAAATAAGTGTCATGTTTTGTCTTAGCATTGTCTTAGCAAGCAATGAAGTTAATATTTATTATACTCTATTAAGCAATATCCTTTTTTCATAACCTAATAAATCTCCATTGATTTAGCAATTCAATGCATCTTAATTTATAAGGTGTAATAGATTAATTTTAAGATTATTGACTATTGTATAAATTTAATTAAGAATATTATAAATGTAGGATGGGGCGGTAAGGTTAACTTCTAATATATTTTCTTATGGGATAGGTTGAGTTTTATTTTAAGATGTGAGGTGTTGTTAGTTTAGGAAAAAGCCCATCCCATTCCCCAGCCTACAAAATTTGTGATTGTAACCAGACTCACAAGTTGGTATCTTAACTTATTGCGTTTGTAATAAGAAATATGACGGTGAATAACTTTTTTATACTCTCTAATCTCACTTATAGGCTTTACTTGTTGACCACCTAGCCAGAAAAAAAAAATTGTGCAAATGACATGAATGTATATCATCAAACTCAACTTAATGATGCACTATCTAGTTGATCAACTTGTTTCTTTACACTGAGTAACTATAACTTCACTATTAAAACATAATACAACTCAAATCCCTTAATGGGGAGGGGGAAGCAAACCAAGCATCAATCATAATATTCATATCAAGTAGTGGATTGACTAAAAAGTTGAGAAAATATTAAGAAAAACCTTAAGTTCATCCTTTCCCCATGCATACTTTTCATAAGATGTCCAAGCATGAAGCATGGCATCTTTTACTTTATCTCTTCGTTGTATATTAATAGGATCTTCCTCAACAGAAATATCCTTGGTGAATTTATTGACTTCATCATTTTCGATACTTTCTGTCGAGTCTTTCATATGACCCTTTATATGTTCTAGCTGCAATATCCAATAACTCAAACTAAGCCAATAATACCACTAAGCCCAAAAACAAAATTTAAAAAGCATAGCAGCAACCCTCTAGATAATCAAAATCTGCACTTCTTACTGTATTTTCCAAGCGAGTAACTTCTTCTTTTAATTTCAAAATGTCATCCTGGCCAAAAAAAGAAAACATAGAGAAACAAATAGCTTAAAGAACTATATTTCAAAAATCCAAGCCATTATATTGTAAGACTTCAAAAGCAAGTTCAAAATACCTAAATCAATGCATTAACAATGATATTAAATGTTTAGGGAAGATATTTTTTTTATCCGTAAAAATCAAAAACAGATATCAAAAGATTCTCAATCAACTAAATTAAATCTCTTTAGTGTTTAGGGGTGAGATGAGACCATAATACAAAGCTATACTATACCCCACCCCATCCTTCTAGACTTTAAAACTTTTTATTTCTTTTATAAAACAACAATTAAATGCAAATATAAAAAACAAGGAAGAAAAAAAAAGATGATTAGCTTTCTTCTGTTAGTCTTTTTATTTTTTCAAATCTCTTGTAGAATTTTATAAGACTGATTTCGTGTTTATAACAAAAATGGCAAATACTAATTTGTTAATTTCAAAGAACATTAGAATAAATATATAGTGAAATGACCTGATGTCCTTTATTGAGTGATTTGCGATCATAGAAAATCCATGTAATTGATACACAAATCATAAGGAGCAATGCCAGTCGTTTAGGCCTCTTTATGTAATAACGGGGTTGCAAATATCTCCATACTGATGATGTAGACGATGAACAAGATTTTTTGCCCATTCCTCCCAGAAACAAATTACCAAAGTAATTAAGAGAAAAAGATGAAGTATTAACAGTGCATATTTCATATATTATGGTAAAGAATAAGAGTTGAGATGAGAACGGTATTGTTATAAGTGGTGGTGCAAAAGGATGCGCAAGTTGTAACCTCAACGTAAAGAACGCACGCAATAAATGTCGGAGGACTTTTCCTTATTTTTAGAACTCCTCCCCTCTCTTTGCTCTTTGCTCTTTATCTTAATCATTCTCATCCTTCACTTAATTAATTTACTAAATTGAAATTTTTAAATATTTTTATTATTAAAGAGTTTGTTGATGAATATCCTACAATAACAGCTAAAAATAACATAGCTTTAATTACCTAAAAATAATTTTAAATATTTCACTCATTGTTTAACTTTTTTACTTTATTTTCTTTAATAAAAAAGAGTTTAATAGTCATATAATGATAATATAAAATAGTTATACATTATCATTCAATTATAAATTATTACTGATATAATTTTTAGAATAATTTTATAAAAATTAATAAATTTATCATAATGATAAATTATATTTAAATATCGGTATAAAATTATTTTAATTACCTGTGCATAATTTTTCTCTGTCTAAAGATGTAATATTTAAGCTAGATATTAAATACATTAGCTTTTACATCAGAAGAAAACTCATATGTCGAATAGTTTAGGAACCAAATTAGTAATCAAGTTAATATGAATTAGTGGGGCTTACATTTTTTTAAAACTTTCAATTCACTTATAAACTACTTAAGAATTATGTGTTTTTTTATCTTTTATCTTAATTATCTAAATGAATTGTAATAATTAATTGATTATTTTCAAAAGTATTTATGTAATATTCTCAAATTATAAAAAATATTTGATATATTTTATTTAATAATAAAGAGAACTGGTAAAAAGAAACATGATGAAAGAATTTAAAATTATCATTGCCGTACGTAGGTTTCGGTGATGAGAGAAATTGCCTAATTCTGATTGGGCCAGCCAGGGTTGGTCAAACATTGCGTGTGAACCTTCGATATATAATAGCTTATCAGTGTCTGACTACGCGTGATTTCTTTTACGCGTGGCTCTAATGCTACTTTTACTTCAACTTCAATTCCAAAAGAAAAACTTGTCTGCTTGGGGGTATTTTATAATGCCAAGGCATTTGATGATTCGAATGAAAAATCAATCTAACTTTTATGTACTCAAAAGTAATTAATCCTATCAGCATAAAAAAAAGTAACTAATCCTATGAAGAGAGGCTAGCTCAATTAATTCAACGGTATGTGTATGGATATTTAAATTTAAATCGATCAGCTTAACATTTTTTCTTTCCCACTGATAAAAAAGTTTTAATTGATCTAAAAATTAACAGTAAATTAATGAAAATTGATATTTTTTTTGGATTAGTTTGGACTCTAGATATCGGGTTTTCCAATTAAAGGCCAATCTTTTTTTTTTCAGCCAACAAAATCATATGATATTAGATTTGATAAGGTATTCAGGATTTTTAAATTATATATTGTTTCTAAAAATTACACTCGATGCTCCAACAACTTTGTTCACACGGGCTTAACTCATGGTAAGTTGAATTGACTCATTTGAGTAAAAGTTAAACCTAGTGACTAGTAATTAATGATCGCCTCTAAATTATTTTGTGATCATAAAATATATTTTTTACAAAACTATTCGCTGTCTTGTTACACATATATGATTGTTGTGCTTGCGTGGAATGCATGCATGTAATTTTGACCCGAGTTGAACGATGTGTAATTGTGTAAATTGTAATACTACTTCTAGTCAGCGAAGGACTTTCTTGGAAGTTATGCATGAAGACTGAAGTTGGCCGGTGGTCATTAATTAAGCCAACAAGTGTCATATGTCAATTACTTTCAATATAGTCAATGCCAGGTAAGGACTGACTAGGACTATAAAGGAGTTTAAATTATTTAAATATTTAACTTCTAAATTCTAATAAATAAGAAGATTAACAAAATAGTTATTATTAATTTTACGTTTAAATTAAAATTATGTATAAGATATACTACTAAAAAAATTAAGCAAATATCAACTAAAATTTTGTTTTATTTTCTTAATTACTTTTCTATTAATATTCTTTTAAAAAAAATCTCTCATATATGCATAAAGGATGTTGAGGGAATTAATGAAAGGGATTGCCCACCTAAAATTCGCCCAGATGCTTGGGCCAGTACACGTAACAACCATAGACTCATGGCATAGATATGGTGTGAATGAATTCAAGTTAATGTTTTATTTTTATTTTAAAAAAATAGGAATTCGTGATTGAAACTGAACACTGAATATATTAGAATTCGACTATTTTTGTGAAGGTTAAATGAATATGTAGAAGTCTATATTATACATTTCAAAATAGAAACCATATAGTTAAATAAGTAATGTTGATATTATCACGTACGGGTTACATCATTAATTAATAACACATTAATAGATTTTTTTGTGATAAAAAACTAAAATCATATGATTGTGATAATCGAGAAATTCAATATAAATTATAACCTAATATAAAAACTACAATCCTACATTTGTAATACTCGAGGAATTTAATTGGCCCAATTATAATATGAGATACTAAAATCACACAATTAAGATACATAAAAATTAAAAATGCAATTAAGTCAAAATTTTATAGTAACATATAAAAATTAAACACTAGACTTCAATTATTATATACAAATTATATTATATATAAATACTAAAAGTGTGTTTTAATCTGTTTTTTTAGCTTATCATCTCCTTCAAAATATAAGTTCAGTCCAACACTTATTATACAAAGTTCATAAGAAAATAAGCAGTCTATTTTCAAGAGAAAGATTTGAAAAACAAAAGTAGTTTTTAATTTAATTAGTTGGGGCAACATTTCTTAATAACTTGTACAAGAGTTTATTCATGTTGTTCTCCCTTCGAATTGTAAGTCGGCCTAAAATACTATTTCTTTTTCATTTTTCACCTCATTTTTGTGTTTCACTTACGAATATTTCACAAATATTTTTATTTATTTTAAATTATATTTATTTATTGTGAGATCATAATTTTTTTACACTATTTATGTTAAAAAATTTAAATATTAGTTTTTTTTTTATTGATTTTCATTACATGAAATAAAAATATCAAATTAAAATAAAACAAAAAAGTGAATGTGACAGGGAAGACCAGAAAAAATGCATCCTCGTGCACACTGTGGCTGCGTATAAACGGTTTGACTAGAGTGCGCGCCGCAATACGAAGAATTATCATCTACGGCTCAGAACATATTGAAATCTGCTTATTGCCTTTTATTAATTGTTTACCCTTTTTAATGTAAATTACTTGCTATAGTTGATGACGGGACATATAACCTAACCTGTTCCATTAAGTCATTTCCAACAATAACAAATCATACATACGTCAGGTTATATTAGAAATAAATTATCTAGGATATATAAAATTCTAAATTATCTTCTCATTTGAATTTTCCTTGAATGCATCTAGAGCATCTCCAACTCAGGAGTTTCCACAATTCCTTACGAGAAAGAATCCGTATCGTGAAAAAAAATTGCATTAAAGCAAGTTTACATGACGGAATTGAAACTTCAACAAAGAGGAGAGGTGCTTATATAAGGAATCATTTCTTAAACAATAAAATAATATTAATATTCTCAACCACCCAGGAAAATAAAAAGGAAAAATAACAACCTACCACATATCCGGTTACTCGAGGAAGACGGTGATGGCGAGGACGACGACAATCGACGTTCGTGCATGCGACTGGCGAGAGGATGATGTCCTCACTCAACGGTGACAACAACGGACGCAGCGGTGACAACTAGTAGATGTGGCGGACGCAGCGGCGACAGTGCGAGCGAGAGTGAAGAGAGAGCTGAGCGGAGAAGAGAGAGGAGAAGGTGTGGGTGTGGAGAAGGTGAGCGAGAGTGAAAAGAAGACAAAGGGAAGTGTGGGTTTTGAGGGAGAATGCATAGGGGAAGTTTCTGGAAATAAAGGAGACGTGTGTGTGTGTGGACTGTGTGTATGGTGTGTGTGAAAAGAAAGTTATTTTTTTGTGTGTGAAAAGAAAAAGTGGAAGACAAAAATGACTCTAAATACAAAAAAAAAAGTCGTTGCATATTGAGTGTAAACGATATGAAATGAAATTTGTTTAATAAGCTGAAAAGAAAGGTAACATTACAAAATATGACCGTTAAAAAAATAACTGTTAAATGAAAGCGTGGTTATAAATTTGGGTGATTTGTTTTGCCTATTCACACAAAATTGACACTTCTAATTTTTTTTCTTCCTATCCATCCTCAATCTTTGTTATTTTCTCTGAAATGGATCCCAATCAATACCCTTATCAAAGTGTTTACAATTTTTTTGCAAAATCAGCCACCCCCTACCAGTGAAAATTCTGCAAATCCACCACAATATGTTATGTATCCACCAGTACTCCATACCAGTGAAAATTCTCAAAGTAACCCACATCCACCACAATACGTTATGTATCCTCAACCACCCCTACCAATGAAAATTCGCAAAATCCACCTCAGTATATTATGTATCCACTACCCCCACACATGTGGTATATGCATCATCCATCTAATGTAGAGTCACCTATCGGTGGTAGTTCTTAAAATTCATAATTCTGAAGTCAACTATCACCCCCTCATCAATCCAAACACGAGTTATAGGCATTCTTTATCCAATATTTCACTCACTATTAATGAAGTTGAATCCACAATTGGTGTAGACAATATTGAACTAGATGAGGGTGACCACATTGGTAGTGTAAAAAAAACGCGTACAGCAATCTCGATGGCAGAAGATGTGATTATCGTTCGGTCGTGGCTTAATGTGTCAAAGGATTCAATAATCGATATCAACCAAACATCAAAGCAATATTGGGCAAGGATTAAGAATGCGTACAATAATGATGATATGCGTGAAAGCGGGTTAATTTGTGAAGGAAGCTCGACTTAGTTGAAATCTCGATGGAACAGGGTCCATCTAGCAATTCAAAAGTTTAATGGGTGCTACAAACAAGCAGATAAGCATAGGAGAAGTGGAAGTTCAAAGAAGGATTGTATGAATAATGCTTATTTGATTTACTCATAGGATACAGGTAAAAATGTGAGATTGAGCATACTTGGTTGTTGTTGAAAGATCAACTAAAATTCGATGCAAAATTTATGTCAAATTCTTCAAAAAGAACAAAGGTTTCTGCGAGTGGAAATTACTCGTCATCTCTAACACAAAGACACTCAGTGAAGTCAAAGAATATGATACGTCATCGCCAATGTCTCGCCCAATTGGACAAAAAGCAAGAAAAAGAAAGAGCAAAGGAAAAGAAGCTTCTAACAATATCAATTTATCTGGCATAGAAAGTGTAATAAATGAGAAGAATGCAAACACATTAAAACTTATTCATTTAAAGGAGGCACAAAAAAGGCGTGTGCAAGATCAGGAATGGCGCATGGAGTATGAAATCCTCATGAAGGATACATCCAACATGTCGGAACAACAATGTCAAGACCACGAAAAGGATTGTGACCATATTAGGAAAAAACTGTTCAATTAAAAGTTTAGTCTCTATGTTCGAATTAGTTTTTATTCAGTTACTTTGTATGCAATTCTTAACAATATAGTTCCTTGTTGTATGTTATATTCAAAGTATCTTTAGGTTATGAAACTAGTAATTATAAAAGTAGCCGTTATAAACTAGCTGTTGGAAATAAAGCTATATAAATGTCTAATGTTTCATCATTTTCACATGTTCTCAAACAAATTACACAATATAGCTCTCTCATTTCAAACACTTCAGATACCATATAATGGATCCAAACACCGATTTAGATGAAATTTTAGATCAAATGATAAATGAGAAATTGGAAGACAACACCGATGAAGAAATCATTAGGTTGATACTTCAGAGCCAACAACAACTACATGACAACACCGTCGGGCGTATGCAAAGAAGAGTGGTACATCGAAATCATGAAGAATGTCATGATCTATTATTCAATGACTACTTCTCAGTAAATCCTGTGTACACAGAGATTCAGTTCCGACGAAGATTTCGTATGCGAAGGCATGTATTTCTTCGTATTTTAGATGGGTTCAACAATCATGATGAGTATTTTCAAACGAGGTTTGATGCACTGGGTCGAAAAAGACTATCTCAATTACAAAAGTGCACAATTGCGCTTTGTATTTTGGCTTATGGCTCACCTGCTGACAGCATGGACGAAAATGTTCGAATGGGTGAAACAACTGCAGTTGAATGCTTGGAGCGATTTGTATCAGACATCTACACCATATTTGGGAATGAGTACTTGAGGAGACCAGGTAACGAAGAGACCGAACGACTACTACAACTGGGAGCTGCACGGGATTTCCAGGTATGTTAGGTTCCATTGATTGTATGCACTGAGAATGGAAAAATTGTTTCGTTGCATGGAAATATCAATTTTGTCGAAGTGATCATTGCAACCCAACAATCATTCTTGAAGTCGTTGCATCACAAGACTTGTGGATTTGAGATGCATTTTTTGGCACCGCAGGTTCAAATAATTACATTACTGTGTTAAATGGATTTAATGTGTTTGATGAAGTTTTGTAAGCATGTGCTCCCGCAGTGCAATACACAATGAATAGAACCCAATATAATATGAGATACTATTTAGCCAATGGTATTTATCCAGACTTTGCTACATTTGTGAAGACCATCTCTATGCCACAATGAGAAAAGCGAAAATTATTAAGAATCGGCAAGAAAAGATGTAGAACGGGAGTTCGAAGTGCTCCAATCTTGATTCGCAATTATACGTGGTCCGACATGTTTTTGGGATATTGGTAAAATGAAGAATATCATCTATGCATGCATCATATTGCATCACATGATTGTCGATGACGAACGTGACACATATCAAAGTAATATTGATTACAATAATGTAGGTAACAACACATTAACATTCGAAGTATCTTTAGGTGCTCACCTTAGTATCAGATCAATATACCTTTAAAGGAGAGTAGAAGTTCATGACAAACAAAAACACCGTCAACTCTAGGATATTTAGTTGAACATATTTGGTAACGCTTTGAAAACGAAAATAACAATAACTAAATTTATGTAATATTTTTTTTTCGAGGTCTATGTTTTTTATTTATTTTGATGTTATTGTGTTTAATTAACTATTATTATGTAAAATTTTATTTTATATTGTTACGCATTTCGTTTTATTTATTTTAATTTATATTTGTAAAAATTGAAAAATGTTAAGTTTTATTAAAAAAAAAATATAAATACGTGAATTTTTTTGAGTTTCTTGCATTGAAACAAAATATTGGATGAGTTTCTTAGGAGTGACACGACACTGTGAGACCACAAAAAGGATTGTGGGGACCATAAAAGATGCTAAAGGAACCCATTGAAGATGCTTGTATTGGGGATGCTCTTAATGTAACTTCTTATACTTTTAAACTAAACACTAGTTTAACAAGCCGATATCGAATATCAAAAACAATTCTAAATATATATTATTTTTAAATTTTAAATAAGCTTTTAACATACATTTTAAATAATTTAAATGACTTATTTGATTATTTATCTTATTTTTTTATTTAGTTTAATCATCTATCTTTTAAAAATTTAATTTAATCATTTATCTTAATTAAAAGGTTTAAAGTAATCCTTCTGACAAGATAGATCTAGCATTGTTAAAAATATAAAGCTATTGGTGACTAAAAATCGTTACAAAATACAATTTTTTTTCTCTAAACATGTTCATTATGTAATCATAAGAACAACATCCAGGAATCCAGATGAAGAACATAATCCAAAACTCAGACAAAGAACACAACCTAGAACAAGTCAAGAATCCAAAATCACAAATTAAGAACTCTAATCACAAATCACAATCCTAAATCACAAATTCATCTCAAAAAGTTACGATAGTTTTGAAAAGGGAGAGGTTCTTGTTGGAGGAGGTTAATAATAACAAAGATCGGAATCAACACTGGCAGAGGAAAATTGAACATCTCGCCCATAAACACAACTTCAATCGTTTGGTAGACACGTGTTCTTGAAGCATATTCTGCACACCACAATCATGTTAGCCTCGTCAAGGGAAACATGTTCCTCATCATTGACGACATCATGATTGTCGATTGAATCGTCAAAAACCTCAGCACTAGCAACCTCATTTCATCGTTGGGTTTTGCAATTTGACTCAGCTTCTTAAAATTGAAGGTGGATGCTAATAAGGACAGGTCTTGAGCGTGGTGAAAGTAATTCTTGAGAATTTCAAGCAAATTAGTAAAGGTCAAAATTGAGGTTAGGGATTTGAAGAGGAAAATTGGAGTTATGGTAACTAAGCAGATTAAGTTTTGTACTTACCGAAATCTAAAGCTAACTAACATTAGGGTCGACATAATCAAGATGGACTCAACGATCTCACACGTCGGACTATAAGTACCCTCTGTTAAGAGGACACGAGGGGGGACTTGCAAAACAAAGAACTTCATCACTTAAGTAAGTACATGAGTGAGTTGAGAATATGATTGAAAATGGTGAGATAAAACATGGTATTTATAAGGTGGTATAGGAGTTTCAGGTCCTTGATTGTAGGAGCTGTTAGAGTGAGTAACAAATCTTATAAATAATTGTTATATTGTATATAATAGATAGTAAATAAATCATAACTTATAAATAATTTGTCTGTTATACATAATTAAGTATTTGTAACTTGATAAAAGAGTTGTAATATTATTATTAATATTCAAATATTGAGGTATTTAAGATAATATGTTGGTCCATAATCTAGCTACTAAATGCAATGTGTTTGTACTCATATATTAAGATTGGCGTGCATATTGAAACGTTGCATTACTTGTCACATCCATTTTGCATATCTCGGACAGCACATGCTTTAGGAGGAAATGAGATAAAAGATTGATAAAAAGGAGAGGAAAATTAAGTCTACTGAATAGAAGGTTGAGGAAATTTGTAAATAAAAAAAACTCACACACACACATATATATATATATATATATATATGAATATTTATATAAATATAAGGAGGATGTCATAATATATTATGATGTATGATCTAAAAGTTATATAATATATTAATTATTAAAGAGATGTAACTTAATTTAATGAATTAGATATGTGAGTCGTAAGTGTTTTAATTTTTTTTAGTATATTTTTTTTTATTTCTATAAATAAAAAGATTATAGTATATTAATTTCGTGGGCACAGAAAGCCTGATTGAATTCTTAACGCGAATAACGCGGCCGCACAGACCACACATTGTTTGACTGTCTGGATGGATGTTTCGAGGAAGCAGCAAACATCAGAAAACATAGAGTGCATGACGGACGGACAACAACATTAATTCCCCTCATCGATCGTCTCGTCTCCCCTATATATACATATATCCCACGCAGCAGAGGAAAATAAAAGTGAAGAAAACAGACCAAAAATAGAAAGAAAGAGAAATACCAAAACCTTGGCGCATCATATTCTTTATTCCCTCACTTGGATCTCCTTCGATCGTTAATTCCACGAACGAGCTTGTGTCCGTCAAATTAACCATGGAGAATATTGGTGAGGAGTACGGCTACTGGCCGGAGACCGACATGCTTTTCCAAAACGAAGCCCTCGGCAGGTATTATAATCAACCCTTTATCATGTTCTTGTGTGTATATATTTTTTCATTCACCGCAACCATGCGTGATGCCAAGTACTACTATATATCAATAACTAATTTTTGTAAAACAATCTGACTCACTATTTTTTAGTGAACTCTCTCTTCTCAATTATACTTTTTCTATATGCTTGAATTTGATATATACCTTATTTAAGGAAGATCCAAACACAATTCTACTCATACGAATCACATGTTGATTTAATTTAGTGGTATGCATATTAATTTAATGTAAGGGAGATTGATTAATTAATTAATTTTGGTGATGACACATGCGTGCATGAAGCTGGGCAAGAATGGATGAAGCAGCGTTATCAGGGTCAGGGTACTATGATTCAAGCTCCCCGGACGGTACTGGTGCTTCTTCATCGGTGGCATCTAAGAACATTGTCTCCGAGAGGAATAGAAGGAAGAAGCTCAACGATAGGCTTTTGGCTCTTAGAGCAGCGGTCCCCAACATTACCAAAGTACGCAGCAAACTAACCCCACCACCTTAATTAGGCGCTTATTTAGAGTACTATTATTGTTCATATATTTCGATTTTCTGAAAAGAGGGTTTAAAAACAACTATATATCTGGCCAGGAGCTACCACACACGTATTCTTTGCATTCATTACTTTAAGTGTGTATTTGATTTGACGTGTGTACCACACACGTATTCTTTGCATTCATTACTTTAAGTGTGTATTTGA
>CM023957.1:4978951-4991810 GCA_013407115.1 Glycine latifolia
ATTAATAGTGAAAAAATTAATTTTGAATGAAATTAATTTTATAAAATTGATTATACAATAACATGATTTTTGTGCAATAATAGATATCAAAAAGGTATTTTTTTAATAAAATGTTGTTTAAATATTTTGAATCAAAATTGATTTGAGGTGTAATTAACAAAATAAATTTTGATTTTTATGTACATTTTTCTATTATATATAGAGAAATGACATATTATGAGAGAAAATTATCATATATAAGAATGAAATGATTAAATCTGTACTCTATAATCAAACATGAATTATAAAGATCATATTTATCAAAATCGGTTTGGCTTTGTTGGTCGAATCGAAACTCGGTAGCATAATCGGTCTAATTTTATTATTGGATTGGTTATGCAGTTGACCTGTTAATTCCGGCCAAACCCAACTAGTTGGTCCGATTTGACTCAGTCGGGTTCATTTTTTTTTTTAGGGATTTGTTTTTTGGATTTTTTTTTAAAATTTGAATTATTTGCAATAGTTATTTTTTATTTTGAAGTATGAATGAACTTTTCTTACTCAAATAATGTTAATTATATATTTATATATAATAGATACATATATAATTTTAAATTTTTAATATATACCGGGTCAAATCTGGCCAATTATTGATTCATCGGTTGAACCACTGACTCACTACTTCGACTGAGTTAATGACCGGGTTGGTTTTAATAACACTTATCAATATTTAATGTCATGTTATCACTTAAAAAATCGTGAGTTTTTTAAAAAGCCATGTCACATTTTTACATTAAATCCCAACCTTTCATATATGATTATACAATTCAAATTTAATCATCTTATTCTCATATAAAATATTTTCACTTATAAGATATGTCCTATGTATAATTAAAATTATGACAATGTGTATATAATATGTTAATTTTTGAAATAGAACCACATTCCTTATAAAACATTAAAATTAAAATTTGATAAAAATAGATAATAAAAGTATTAACTTAACATAGACATCAATTTAAAGTATAAATAATATTAAGGATATGAGTGGGTATTATTTTTTTGTGAAAGATGATAAATAATATATTCTCTTTTTAATACTTTTTATTATATTTATTTTTTTTAATATGATTTATCACACTATTAAGGATATGAGTGTGATGATAAATTAGACAAAATGTATTTAAGATTAAATAAATATAGCAAGTTTTTTAATTATATTTTTAAATCAAATAAATAATAAACATATAGTGAGGGTATTGACATGAAGATAAATTAGATAAAAATAAATATAATTGATTTTGCTAAAGGTAGAAGTTACTGCTACTTCCTTTTCAACTGTACCATAATTTTTTTTCATCATAATTGATTCTATAAAAATAACCGAACGTGCAAACTTTTGATCAAAATTAAGTTTGACCCACCTCATCATATTCCACCATAATTTTGAATTCAATTCAAACATACACTAAACACTAATTGTTGATGACCAATGCACACAGATGGATAAGGCTTCTATCATTAAGGATGCTATTGAGTACATCCAGCACTTGCATGACCAAGAGAAGAGAATCCAAGCTGAGATTTTGGATCTTGAATCTGTGAATAAACTCAAAAACCCAACCTATGAATTTGACCAGGACCTCCCTATTCTGCTCAGGTCCAAGAAGAAGAGAGGAGAACATCTATTTGATTCTGTCAGTTCAAGAAATTCTCCAATTGAAATAATTGATGTATAACTCTAACTCATCACTCTCTGGTATATTTTATATTACTTAATATACATAAACTCTTGGGGCTATTATTTTAATTACTATAACATTTTTTATCTTAACATTGAGTGTATAAGTTCATGACTTGAAAAAAATATGTAATAATTAGTTTTAATAATGTTTTGAATGTGCTTAAGGTCCTTAATTATAAATATAGCACACTTTATTTTCGGCTGTTCTAATTTTTTTTTATCCTTGTAATGTTCATCATCTCCTATTTTGATTTCTGTCATAAACCTGTCATTAACACAACACATTACATTTCCATTAGTTCTACAAATATAATCGTTTTTATTTTATGTTATTATAAAATATATGATCTTTGTTTTTAGTCCATTCTTTTGTGTCATTACAAAATATAAAAGTTTGGTTTAGTTCCTGTCGTTAGGACGGAACCAAAATATTATATAGATCTTAAAGTAAAAAAAACAACTAAAATTACTATATTTTACATAGACATAAAATATATTTAAACATTTTTTTAATAATTTCAATAGAATAAATTCTTTTATTTTTATACATCTCGTGCATGTGATAAGATTATTGTTATACGAATATGAACCAATGAATAATGTGGATTTTGAACTGGTGGATGGCAGCTGAGGGTAAAATACCTGAGAGAGAAGACGTTTGTGGTGAGCTTGACATGTAGCAAAAGGACAGACACAATGGTAAAACTGTGTGAGGTGTTCGAATCTTTAAAGCTGAAAGTCACTATGGCCAGTATCACTTCTTCTTCGGCCTCGCTTCTAAAGACAGTCTTCATCGAGGTTAGTCTCCCATGTTACCCTTCTTAAATTAATTAATTAATAAATAAATTGTTCATTGTTTAATATTTGTGTTTAACGATTAAATTATTTTTTAAAAAAATAATACTCATCGGCTAGAATTTTGGGGGGCCACATATATGGACCACTTTATTAAAAGTGGGAAACCCATTTATGGGATAATGGGCATTTTAGGGTCAATGATGAGAATTAAGGACCTTATGGCAGTGTCCTATTCAAATCAGCTGATGAGGTAATTAACAAGGAAGGACCCCAAGAATATTGTGCTTTAAACAAAGATGATGCACATCTTTAAGGTTGTGTTTGGTTTATGAGAAAAGAAGAAAGATAAAGAAAAAATTATGTAGACCTTATATGATTATTTTGGTGATTTTTATGCTTAGAAAGAAATTAATTTCTACTTATCGATAGAAGATATCCTTTGAGAAAAATAAATAAATATAAAAGACTCAATTTCATGACGTAGGGGGGATAAGAAAAAAAAAATCAAAGTGGTCCCATTATCCTGAAATTCTGAACAATAACCGTATTCCAGAATGATTCGTGGAATAAGTGCAACTTGCGCCAAATGTAAATAATCTAGTATTTCTCATTTGGGTAAGAAAACCTATTCAGCATGTTTCTCACATCTCCCACGAGCCAAATTTAATTTCTTGGAATTTTTTAGCTATTTAGATAATTGCTTCTTATTTTCATTTTTACCTGACAAAATAAATAATTGTATATAAAATTACTTCTATTTTTATTAAACATGGTAAGAACAAAACAAAAAAACATATTGCTTTGTTTCCTAGGTTGTAGTAGTACGAATTGAAGGGAACAAAATACAACTTTAGAATAATATATTTGTAGGTAGATGTAGACTGTAGTGCCCCATATAAGAAGAAAGACCGATCGAGAATAGAAAACTTGTTTCACAATCTGAATAGAATGAGAATCTTCATAGCCCAGTCATCACACAGTGCAATGTTAACTTTAAGCACGTTCTTATTATATATTTACAATTATTTTATTTACATATAACTTATTTAAAGATTACATGATTGTTATATTATTTTTTTTGTGTTATATTTTCACTGGCTTGCATAAAAATAATATTTCCACAGTTGCATGAGTGATTGAGTGGTGAGGGTCTTCAAAATGTTATTGTTACTTTTCATAAACTATAAAACAATTGATAATCTGCTTGATCGTTCCAAAAAATCATTGCGATTAGGTGAATCGCACTGACCATCATGTCGTTGATATGAAAGAAGTTTCCCAGCTGGAGATGGATTCTCTGAACTAAGAATGCAATGGTTAACTTGTTATATTTTTTATAACTTATATTAATATTTATAAGATTTAATTTTACTTTTATTTTAGTATATTTTACTGCTGTTTCGTTCATTAAATTTTAAAAAATATATTTTTTAATTTTAAATTTTTGTCATAAACATTATTGGTTTGTTAACTTTAAAATTTTAAAATAATTAATTTAATAGATCGATCGTTAAAAACTGTAGTTATCTTTATTCTACTTTAAAAAAATAAAAAACTAAACCCCCTTGTGAATTTGCCTTCATCTTACCAATTATGTCAAACTCAATGGAAAATAAACATGGCAGCCGTCTTTCGTTTCCCCTTGGGCACCCACGTTGTGCCTCTCTTAAACCTCGTTCTCAAACTATCTCAAGCCGCTCCAAACTGTTCATTCTCGTTCACTGGCACAGAGAAATCCAACTCAGTCCATTTCTTAAACCCCACATTTCCCCACCAACATCAACCCCTATTGCAATAGCGATGGAGTTCCAGAGGGTCACCCTCTATCCAACCACCCAATTGAAAAGCTCGGTTTTTTCCTCAAAACGGGTCCCGAGAACTTGCACAAGGGTATACAAATGATGGAAGAAGAAGGTGAAAGCCACATGCGTCATTGCCGATGCTTTTGTAACCTCTTCTCTCCTCGTGGCAAAGAACCTCAACGTTCCTTGGATCGCATTTTGGCCCCCCATGTCATGCTCACTTTCTCTATATTTCTACATTGATTTGATACATGATTAGTTTGCAAACAATGCTGGAAACACAACCTTTGATTTCAGCCTTAATGTTGGATCCAAGTTGCCTTGATATGGCCGCCGTAGCTGCACATGAGGCGGAGCTTGGTCGACGCCGGTGCGAAGGGCTCGTCCCAGGAGTCGGTGTTGCGGGAGCGCGGTGAGGTTTCCGCGGAGTCACGGTCGTGGGGTTCGCGGTTGCGCCTCCATGAGTGAGGGAGAGAGAGAAAAAGAGACAATGAAGGGAGCAACTCTCTATATTAAATCAATTATTTCAACATTTTTTATGATTGGAAATCGAAAGAAAATATTAAAATGACATATTTTATAAAAAGTTTAAACTTAACTTATTAAAGTGAAATAATTATAAAATATAGTAAAATAAAAATAACATTAAACGTATTTATAATTACTTTTACGTATACATTTTTCGTCGCTGAGATCCTCTATAGTTGAAAAACAAAACTACCCAGGGTCAGGTCTTTTCTCGTTTTAATTTGAGCTGGTTAAGTTATGATTGAGCGAGTGTTTTCAGCTTTTCATTTTAGGGTTAGATAGGGTTTGCTTACGGTGTAACTCAATGTAAAGGATTTAGATTAATATTCAAATTGATGTGTATAAGGATTTAGTTTTTGAATGGAATCTTGAAAGATATGTATCAGTGTACTTATTCAAACTTAAAAAGTTAAAAGTAAGCATAGAAATTCAAATGTAATTATGAGAATTTTTTCTTCGTCACTTCACAAATTTTATGCCTTTATTTAATTATACTTAACATATATAATGGAATGGATTTTTTATACTTAATTGTTATAGCTATTTAAAAAAAAATGCATCACCATATAATCATAATAATTAAGTGACATTAAGAATTCATCAAAATGAAATTAGTGAATATTTCCACCTATTTATTTTTTTATTGTAGATATATAATAAGAATATTTGTAAGTTAACTTATGTATCAATAGAAGTTGAGGTACGTAGTGGTTGACTCAAATTATTTTTAATTTTCTTTTTTTAAAAAAAAGGGGGAAATTGGGTTTAATATATTTTAAAAAATTAAATAGCTTAAATTTATTAAAAAAAGCTTTAAAACAACTAAAGAAATTTTTACAAATAAACTGCATACATGGTTTGATTTTTATTCTAAACTAATCGACATAAGATAATGAAATGAAAATTTTAATTTACAAATATTTTTTAAACTAAATTACAAATATTTTTTTTGAAATATTTAAAACTTTATCTTGAAATTAATTTAAGAAAAATTGAGTCAATCATAACATAATTTTTTTTAGCTATATTAGCTTTTTAATTAATTAAATTTTTAAAATGACACAAATTAAAGACGAGTGATGAATGATGATTGCGATAGCAGTCACGTCACGTCAACTTATCTTTCTGAGAAGGCTTATCTTTCCACCTAAGCCAAAAGAAAAGTTTGTTTTAAATGCGGGCATTGGAGATCAATATAATGTTTATTTAACTCAATAATTGAAGTCTTAATTACTCGGATTGATTAGAAAACGAAAGTAGAATCCAATGCTGCTGAAGTCTAGAATTAATTGAAAATATGACAACGTTCTTACTCCTTTATCTTTAATTACCATATTGATGAAAGTTGATCATCTTGGTTAATGAAAATTAAGGATTCATATTTGATATACAAAACAATATTTGCGTAGTACAATAAAAAATAATATCAATTTGAGAGGTATCTAATTCAGCAAAACAAAAATTTGAGAGGTATTTTCAGGCAGATGAAGAAGAGAGAGACTTTTTGCATACAAAAATCCAGACAGCGATTTCAGCTCTCAATGATCCTCTAAGCCCAATGAGTATCTGATGAAGAAACGAGTTCAGATCGAAGCTGAGATTGTTCTGTTTGTTGAGTTTCTTTTTCCCACTCCATGTTAATTATCTGTAGTGAATGAGTCTTCAACTCGGAAGTTTGCAAGTTCTCTTTTTCTTTCCCATTTCCTGTATGTTGATGCTGATAGCCTCTAATGTTGTAAGCTTTACTTTATTAATGAAATCGCATTTTCATGTTCTTCATGGTAAAGTAACTTTGAAGCACAGTAATATCACAAAAAATATCAATCATTAACCGACAATAAAATTATAATTATTAGGACAAGTAAGATGTTTTAATTTAACATGTAACTGAAAAATATTGATAATAGTTTATAATTAAGGTTTTTATCAGAATATTTGTCTTTAATTTTCAATTAATGCTATCCATTTTTTAAATATTATTGATAAATGTTCTGAAGGAATTCTTTAACAAATTTTAAGAGTACAAAAGATATTTGGTAAAAAAAGGTATAAAAAAATTATTTGAGTGCCCATTTGATATTTGATAAACTGTTACATTAATACTTCTCACCCTGATATTATCTAGAATTTGCCAATAAAAATAAAGAAACAAAATTTAAGAGTTCTGATAAGTGACTTGAAACCCAATTTTGTCCGTGTATATATGTATTAAATTAATTCAATTGGGCTAGACTTGAACCCCACCCCCCCGGCATGGACCCAATACAAAAAGTAACAAGAAAAATGAATAACAAAATTAAACATGCCTGAGACTAAGTTGGGCCAATCATTGACCCGACTATCACATACCCAACAAAAACAAATAAAAAGTATATGATCCAGCCAAGTAATCTGATGTCTTCATCTTCAACAAATTGCAACGTGAAATGCCATGCAATGATCAGAAAATTAAGTCTCTGATCTGATCTCCGTACCATAAACTGATAAGAGAAGAGAAATATGGCGGGGAGGATTTCTGAGCCCCTCTTATTCTTTTTCTTTTTTTAGTTTTGGCATTTTGGACTAAATTCATTCTATTAATGTTTATGTTTCATGTTTCTTTCTATTGGCCTAGCACCTTCTTCTTCTTCTTCTTCTTTTTCTTCTTAAATATTTTTCTTAAGTCAATTGATTTCAATATTTGTTACCTTAATTTTTTCATCTTAAACTTATTTTCCTAAATAAAATTTAAATAAAGATAAGTAATTTTGTGAAATAAAGTTTAAAGTTAATAATATTTGTGGATTAAAAATAATTAAAATATACTAACAATATATTTTATTTACATTTGTCATCTTATAACAAACTATTAAAATTATTATATATATGATAATGTTTTTAATTTTGTAATAATTATATTAAATATCATGTTTGAAATAATTTATTAACTTTTAAATAATGGTCACCTTAAAAATCATGTTAAAAATGATATTTAATCAGTTCATGATATAAATATTCTAAGATTAAGCGTATACGAAATTCATTAAATTCTTACAACAAATATAGAAGTATGTGAACATTGGCTATTGGGTAGGGTTTGAGCAGAATAGAGATTGGTTGTGTTTGGTTTCCATTCCCAATTGTGTTGTGGCCAATTGGCCATGGATTCTCTACTGGCGAACTATGCCTCTTCAGATGAAGAAGAAGATCAACAACCACCATTTCCACCCAAAACGACGTCGTTTTCCTCTCTTCCTCAGCCCAAATCTTCTCTCTTTCAATCCCTTCCTCAACCCAAATCCTCTCCTTCTTCTTCTCTATTTCAATCTCTTCCTCCACCCAAACAACCTTCCAGCGAAAGCGCTTCCCTCCCTAATCCTAACCCTAACCCTAAACCCCAAATCGAAGAACCACGACCCAAACGCGTCGTGCAATTCAGGCCCCCAATCATCCCTCTCCCAAACCCTACCCAACTCGACGATGACGACGACGACGACGACGAAGAAGAACGAAACAGAAGAAAGAAAAACTTAGAGTCCTCCACGCAAACCTCATCGGTCAAATCCTTCCTCGCCAGCATTCCGGCTCCAAGGAACACCGCCACTCTTGGCGTTCAAGCAAGTTCCGGTTCAGGCCGGAGATCCATCCTCGAAACCGAATCGCCGGCACCGGCATCAAATTCCGGTGGTTCCAACAATGTTCCTGTTGATCAAAGTACAGGGGATTATGCAAATTATGAGAATTACCAATATGCCACTGACCAGTATGCTAGTTATTATGGCAATTATGGTTTGGGTGCCGAGCCAGGGAGTTCGGTTACCGAACCAGAGGCTGGGGTTGCGGCTTATGGAACTAAACAGTATGGGAATTATGGTGATGCCTATGCTGCCTACGGGGATTATGGACAGTATGGGAATAATTGGGGTGACGTGTCAGTGGCGACACCAGTGCCGGAAGCGTCTGGGATTAGTGACAGTGTGATGAGGATTCCTGGGAAGAGAGGGAGGCATGAGATTCCAACTGAAGTGATTGAGGTGAAGCAAGAAGAGTTGATTAAGAACCGGCCAAGAGAGGATCAGGCCAAGCTAACTGGGATTGCATTCGGACCCACTTATCAGGTATTCTCATTCTCCACTTGTGTTTTGGGATGTAGGTTTAGTTGGCTATGAGATTAGGTATTCTGTTTAGTTAGTTATTCAATGCCCTTTTAATATAGTGCATGTGTGAGTCTTGGCTGGGTTGAAAATTGTTGAATGAGAATGTGGTTCAAATGGTTTGTGAGCTGCTTAAGCCTGCTTGATGTGGAAATATATTCAAACAATGCAGGAGATTCAATAGACAGCCAATAGAAGGCTGGCCTTTTGCTTAACAAGTGAGGATTGCTTGAAGAAAAATTGAGAAATGTCCTGTACAAGAAGAATCTGATCTCCCTTGTTACAGACTAACAGCCATTTCATTTACATCATAAATCTTAGGATAGATTTGAAGTTAGATATCTATAATAATTTGTGTGAAAAGAAACTAAAAAGCATAAATAAAATACAAATGAACATTGCTACACCTGTGCTGTAGTAGGATGAATACCAGCTAGAAGATGCTTTGTTTTTGTTCTTTGTTCTTTGTATGTTCCAGATCTAGATTTGAACATTGTAGAAAAAGGAATTGATATTATTTGCTGGATAATGTGGAAAGGCAAGGCACATGATTCTTAAATGGGTTCTTGAGGCAGTGGTCATGGGGTAGTTGAAGGCTTCAAACTTAATGTGCCTCATTTTTGTCAGCATTAGAGGAAACTCATGCCTAATAGAGTTCTAAATAGACAGCGCCATTTGTTGATGATTTTAATTTGGGGTTGACCTCTTTTGATGCTCCTTGTTTAACAGTGATGTATTGTTAGATACCTCTCTCTATTTGTGATATTAAAATGGGTCTTTAATATTATTGCCCTTTTACTAGGAACTTGCATGGTCGTATACTTAGAATGGATCAGCATTGTAATTTAAATGCATAAGATGAATTCAGTTGGTAGTTCAAGTAAAATTAAGACTATTACTAAAGATATGCCTTTAGTTAGATTAAATGAGCCAACCCAATTTTGGTGTGTAAATAAGCTTGACCTAGGTCTTATTATGACATGCATTAGCTGTGCTCCTCATAAGTCAATATAGATTCAAATCATTCATGAAATAGGAAATCTTGGTTAGTTGGTAGTTATATAGACACTGTACAATTGTAATTTCCTTTCTACTCCCTAAAAGGGATGCTTCTATCATTTATTTTGTATTTATTATTTTTTCTCTTGTAGCCTGCTTCGACAAAGGGGAAGCCTACCAAGCTGCACAAGAGGAAGCATCAAATTGGTTCATTGTACTTTGATATGAAACAAAATGAAATGAAACTCGCTGAGCGGCGTGCAAAGGGCATGCTTACCAAAGCTGAAACACAAGCAAAATATGGATGGTGATTTGGGACAATGATATTGGAAATACTTCCATCGAAACGTGAAATACAAAGTGGAAGTTTTTATATTTAACTGCAGTCCTTGTGTTTCACTGTTCTGTCTAAAGATGTGTACATTTGCTCCGTTTTTCAGTGCAAATTGTGTATTTCTATCCTTATAGACAGTAGAATTTTATACAGTACATTTTTTATGACAAAAAAAAAGCATATTTCTTCCTTTTTTTTAACTTGCTTTATAGATTAGGTTTAAAAATATAAAGTGTCTTTTATTTTTTATCTTTGGTGAGCATAAAAAAATCATATGCATTTCAATAATTACTAGTCGATTGTAACAAAAAAAAAAAAGAAGAGAAAAGATTACAAGTTGATCAAATGTCATGAAAAGTGGCGAATTAAGTAAGTATTTCATCTCTCTTTCTTTTTTTTAATTTTTCTTTTGGAGTAGAAGTTTCTCTAATTAACTTTCATGAAAGTATTTTATTACATATTTTGAAACTATTATTCGTCTAAAAATATGTCCAACTAGGCGAAATGCTATCCTAATACTAAAACAGTCCTATTTTATAATAATTTCTTATGACATTTGATTATCTATATTTGTTATGAGCGATTAAAAATATTCAGGTATTATCGTCATGTTTTGATTGATTTTTACTTTCATAATAAAGGATGAAAATCTTATATTTTAATGGAAATGTGAGAGGTTATTTATTAATCCAATTAACTGTCATTTCTATTATTTTTTTGGGCTTGAGAAAGAGATAATAAATCTCGGGATAAAAAATTATTGCACAGTATTGAAGAATGAGAAAACAAACGAGAAGAAAAAGGTGTATGTTGAGAATTTGATTTACATGTGTTGCTTTATGTGCTACTATAGCAAGAGAAATACTCGTAATGCACTTTCAAATTTTTTTTAACACCATTATTTAGTGAAATTCTATATCTACCCCACTAAATTATCTGAGTTCACTCTTAATTGGTGGGACTAGTATGATATTTTACTCACATAATAAAGGAGTGTTTAAAGGATTAGGTTAATAACATTTTTCTCCATCGTAATATGCTTAGGGTTCATAACATTTCAAAAAAGCATGTTAAATGCCGCAAAGCTACACTTAAGATGTGTGCTACAGTCCCCTCCATTTCCGTTTAAAATCCAAACACCCCTATATATGGTTTATGAAGTTAAAGATTCAAATCCAACACGAAGAGCAATAAATGGAAGGCATGAATTTTGTAAGGGTGAAAAAAAAAGGAACAAAGGAGCTGTATTTTCCCATTCTGATAAATTACTTGTATTCGCTCATACAATCATGGATACAACTTTGTAATAATCTCCAGGAAGATGAATTAGCCAGATTTTTTTCCCCAGTGAAACTCACGAATTTACGTCTAGAAAGAAAGTTTGATCAAAAGGTTGAGCCATTGAACCCAAAGAATGAGCGCTGCACCAGAAAACGAATAAAATGAGATATAGAAAGTATGTAATGAACATAGATTACAAAAAGCTGTGACTATGACATACATCTTGTGGAAAGGAAGCTGTTGGAATAGGTATTCTTAACACACCAACCATGATAAATATTTTATTTTTGGTACATATAATGTTCATAAATATGCTTCAGAGAAGAACATTACAGGAAATAGAGGAGCATGTTTCGAGAAAAAATATTTTCTCTGTAGGGCGGTATCAAACATTATTTCTCTGTTACTACAGACAAAGTATGACTAAACATCAGAAATCAATATCTACTAAAAAGTAAAAACAACTTCTGTTATTAGCAGCAACCAATTTCCTGAAAAACAATATTAATTCAATCCCTTGTTTTCTTTCCTCCAACAAACATTATAAAAATGAAGAATCATAATTGAATGCATTTATACATAAATCCATTTGAATACATTGTGGCAGAGAATTAAACAAGTTAGAATGCATGAAATCGCTTCACCCCACATTATACTTTTAAGGTAGACAATATATCAAAGGATGGTTACTAACATTAATTAGCATTTGCAATCTTCTCAGAATCACACAAGACATCACAGGACAAAGCAGCAATTTTACCTGAACATCATAAAACTTGATATAGAAGCGGGAACTGTCAATGTATAACTTAGTTTGAAATATTTCTGCAATTGTAGAACTCAGGTTTTCATTGACACTCGGACCAAGCCCCCCATTGAGATCAGTTCTCCATAAGCAGCTGGCGCTTCAGTTCCAGCAAATGCAATAGGCACTCCCCCATTCAACAAAATCATCACATACTGAAATATAGCACCCCCAAAAAATAGACACAAATCTATGTCAAAATTATACTAAAAATTAAAGTAGCAAAACAATTATTCAACTGTAGCCCATCAAATTACTAAAAAACGAAACAGAAAAAGATAGCACTAGTAATGAGTGCTAAAGGTAAGTAGTAGCCTTAATAAGTTTCATGACATGGGTTAGATAAAGTGAAGATATTTTTATAGAGTAATTTGATCAAACAACTGGTGAACAATGTCGAAAGAGAGTGAGTAAAAGGGTAAAAGTGGACTTAACGGATTCGGGTTTTCCGATGAT
>CM023957.1:4991910-5019889 GCA_013407115.1 Glycine latifolia
AAAAAAAAAATAGACACAAACCTATGTCAAAATTATACTAAAAATTAAACTAGCAAAACAATTATTCAGCAGTGGCGCAGCAAATTACTGAAAAAACAAATAGAAAAAAGTGTTAACAAACAGCACTAGTGTTGAGTGTTGAAGGTAAGTAGTAGCCTTCTGCCTTCATAAGTTTCATGACATGGGTTACGTAAAATTTTGATATTTTTATAGAGTAATTTGATCAAACAATTGGTGAACAATGTTGAAAGAGAGTAAGTAAAAGGGTAAAAGTGGACTTAACGGATTCGGGTTTTCCGATGATTTTTGCAACAGCTTTGGTGGAATCTCTGAGAATGTCAGAAGCAAGGACAGTGTCGACAGGAATGTTTGCGTAGAGATTCAAAGTGGGCATTGCTATTTGCCTTCGGGATAAGCTGTCCCTCTGATATTAACACTATATATACGAGTTTAATAGTCATGTATAAAATACATCAAAAATCAGTTAAAAATGTTAGGAAGAGCTTTTATAGTTTTGTGCGACTTATTTGTATTTTATCAATTTTATGAAAGACAAATAATTATGTACTAACAGGATAAAATTATTTTAGAGTATTATTCAATGGTAACAAAATGATTATATATAAGTGATTAATATATTAAAATTAATATTCAAATACCGTCCGTCTTCAATCTTTAACTAAAATTATTCTTTGTTTGACTTTACTTAACTCTCGACATATTAAGACAAAATATTATCATCCAATCATAAATTATTTATAATAAATCAATAAAATTTTATAAAATTATTTTAAAAATCATATAAGATATATGATTAGATATTATGAGTACATCATTAAACTTTTTATGAAAATACTTTATAATTTTTGTAAGTTTTTTAGCTCACTTTAGTATTCCTTTTATAAAGTTCATTGCAATAAACTCTTTTGATAAATAAATTATTAATTAAGTTATTTACTTAATCGGATTATTTCTAAGTTTCTATTTAATTTGTCTTGAATAAAAAAAAATCTATACTAGTTTTCGTAAAAGGTAATTCTGTATGAATTGAAAACACTCAATATAACATAGGATGCGCTGTTAGCTGGAACTTTTTTATACACAAGGCTTGAATATTTAATTTTCCTCAAGAAGAAACAAACATGCACAACTTTAACCTAATTATGCGTTAATAAAAAAAATTAGTACATGGTTTTTTTGCTGAATTTTTTTACATAAAAGGCAAGAATAATTAGCATTGCAAATATAAAATAAAATAAATATAACATAGGTTCATACCCCTATAGATTCCACGATTAAGCTTTAAATCAATGCACATATACACTGCAAACTAAACATCCTGAAAATGGTTAATATTTCATTACATTTTCTATGGCACTACTCAACCCTTTGGCCACATCGAAGATTACCTGATTATATGATGATAACAGATAATAAAAACGTGCTTTTGGTGGCTCCATAATACATTCCAGTATCGACTCTCAAATCAGACCCAATTAGAACAAATGAAGTCATTGTGTGACCTAGAGACACTGAATTCAAAGTCTGAAAGTACTATAGCCTCCAAGACCAGAAGATCCATACCCGCCACTATAGGATTGCGAGGACAAGGAAGATGAGGAATATGATGAACTGCCCAACTGAGGGTAAGACCTCAGGCCGGTATCTAACCTGCTGTAATTACTAGCAACAGGTTCTTTGTGATTACTTATAACTTCCTGTAACACGAGATTTCTATCAGTAAAAGCAAACGAAATAATATTCTTTCAGCATGAATTTGAAAATTGATGACAAGTACCCAATAAAATGTCAGTAATAAGTATGAAAATAGAATGAATTATACATATGAACAGAAAAGAAAAAATGAATTACGGATGTAATCATGCCAAACAATTATTCCACGATTAGTAAAACAGTCCAAAAAAGGAGGGAAACAGAATAAAATATAACTATAAGGAGCTTGATAAACATGAAATTAAACATAATATACTTGCTACAAAAATTAAAAGTAATACACAGACAATGACAAGTCTACTAATTTTTTATAATAAAAAAATGTAGCAAAAATCCAGAATAAGATGAAATCCTCATATCATTTGTTTGAACTTGTCTGGTAATGACTGTATTTCCCAATGAATACATATTGCCTTTGAAAAGTTACTCCAATCCCATCAACCAGAGAAGGATTGGTTTATTCAGGTCTAGTAAGGAAAAGCACAAATAACATTACATCAAATCACAATCATATGTACCCAAAAGAAAATCAAATAATGGTCATATGTTTTGACTCATGAGTATTTGATACGTTGAGATAATGCCCACTTAATAATATTCTGGCCCTTCTGTGTTAGTTTATTGTTTATAGATGTATTTTATGAAAACTGAAAACTAATACTTCTTTTTTCTCATTTCCACCCCTACCAACATATCATGAACAAGGATGCTAAACTAGCAAACCATCTTCATTTCTTTCATTTCCTAATTTTCCTATAATAAAAAATGGATTAATCAATTTTGTCTTTTTTCTCGTACCCCCTTTTACTGCATATCATTCAATTTTCCGTCTGCACAATCAAATTGTAACTACCATTTTTTTAGCCAACATGAGGAACATTACAAGAACATACACATATGCCTAAGCATATCTCACTGTCATGCAAAAGTAACAGGACCACAAAGGCATAAATTTCTTTTTTTTAGGCCCAAGTCTCGTACCTGAATCAACTGTTGGGCCGTTTGAACCTGAGATGAGGTACCTTTTATTTCCACAATGATTTCATCAGGCACCCGGCTCTCCTGAACAGTCAATATGGCTCCACTAGTACAGCGAATGTATTCAATATTGGTCCCTTGTATACCAATGATGTCCTCTGCATAGGACAATGGTATTTGCATTGTTTGTATTACCTAATAAGTGGAAACAGTAAAGGAAGGGGGAAGTTACCATCATATCAACAAAACATAATAAAAGAAAAGAAGTCTGAGGTACAAGCAAATATGTTACAGGGAGAAAAAAAAAAGTATGCCTTCAGTTGACATTACTTAGAATTTGACAAGTCATATTGTATGACTCACTTTAAAAACTTGGCCCATAACCAGATCACCCTGGGAGTAAAAGGTACAGAAGTCCATGTAGAATAAGTCAGAATCAGAAACTAATGTACCTTCACTTAATATTTAGACCACATAAAGCAAAATGTATAAAATCCTTACACAAAGAATTAGTACATAATTATGATTAATGGTTATTTTTTCAACAGTTGGTACAAAAGAAAAAGAAACAATGATGTTGACAAGTTTCCTAGGAAGTTCCAATATCAAATACAACATTGATATAATATGGAACTTGAAATTGCTAACCGTTGTAACAATAGGAGGAGCACTGGGTCGACTGAGAGCCGAAGAACGAAGACCAGAAAGTGAAGAATCTTGCCCATAAATTGACATTGTGGAAGGAGGGAGCAATGAGTCCAAGTGACTTTCACGGTCAGCAAAGAGAGAATCCCTTTTTGTTGAAAGAGGAAGATCAGTTACAATGCTAGGTTGTGAAGCACTATGCAGTGATGGTTTATCAACCCAGGTAGTATCTGCCTGGCGCTCTTGGGAGATTGTTGCATTGTACTTGAACAAAACAAACAATCCACACATCTTAGTGTAGATATATAATATTATTTGATGACATTCAACTCAAATGAAA
This sequence comes from Glycine latifolia, assembly GCA_013407115.1. Classification (NCBI taxonomy): domain Eukaryota; kingdom Viridiplantae; phylum Streptophyta; class Magnoliopsida; order Fabales; family Fabaceae; genus Glycine; species Glycine latifolia. Next base: position 4,995,608 of record CM023957.1, read on the forward strand.
TAAAATAGCAGACCAAAATACATGATATGCACTGGTATCAACTATTTAAACCTGATTTTTAATAGTTGGAAAATATCAAACTTACAGTTTTCTCAAATAAGGGAAGAACACTATTATCTACCAAAAACTTCCTCAGGTGCCCAACTACTGCTTCTAAAGCCTTAAGGACCTTCATGGCTTCTCCCTGCAGTTCCACGATCCTCTCATCCGCAGCAGCATAAAAGGGGACCTCATCTATCAGGAAAATGATATGATATCAGAATCACTTCCATCATTGAACAAAAAAATACAGAATGACAGGAAACAAATGAAAGGCTCTTTTTCATTAGGAGCACTGAGCATGAAAGTTAAAAACAAAGACAGCAGCCTTAGGAAAAGGCTCCTCAAAAGAGAGATTGCCTTTAAATTAAGTCAAAAGTGAATACAACTTTACTTCTCACTTAGAATAGTCTTAACTCTAAACTGAGGTCTTAACATTGGAAGCAAATCAGCCTCCAAAGACAATTTGGTAACAGCTGATTAGGCTCAAAAGACAGGAAAAAGAAAAACGATAGAGTAGCTACTAAATACCATGATAAAACCTGCCTAATAATAGTAGGCATCTATGTTTAATATGAATGTTCAAAATTTTCCACACCCAACGGCAAGCAGTGAGGGGAAACATCCACACATTATCTAGATTCCAGCCACAACATCTAAAAGGTTAACTTAAACACTGAAAAGACGAAAGGACACCTAATTTCAATAATCTTCCATGGAAGCCAACTAGCACACTTTTTATATGACATCAGTCAATATGAGGAAGAATAGGCAAAAATAAAAGGATGCTATTAAGACACAGAGAATATCATAGATGTATCACACATTACTGAATAATGGGGACAGCAGGCACACCTCCAGACAGTACTCTAACAGAAGCACCGGTATTTTCCTGTATAGATTTAATTAATGAACCCTGCTTTCCAATCAAATTTATAGCCTGCGTTGAGGCCACCAATAAACGGACAGAACAAAATGCAACCACTGATGCTTTATTCTCGGCATCAATTTCAGAAAACCCAGAGACACGTTTAAAAACCCTTATTACAGCATCCATTGCAGGAGAGAGAGGTGCCTCCGGCTCTTCCTTCCCTGATATGAGTACCTAAAACCGAAATTCAAACCATATCAGGACAAAACACAAGACACACAAATAAAATAAATGTCCTCATCTAAGCAAAAACATTAGGTGCAAAAAAAAAAAAAAACAGTGATCTGGAAAGAAGCATCATCAGAACAGAACATAGACCAACTAAACTACAAAGTTAACTTCCATTCACTTTGCCAATTTCTCACCTACACTGAAAGTTGCAGGCTATAAATAATAAATAAATAAATAAAACACAATAACGTGACACATTTATCACCCAGAAGCATATTCTGTGGATAGCTGTGGTGAAATTAACCCTCGAATTGGAGTGATGATTATGTAAAGCCGTCCCCAAAGATTCAAACCTTAACATTGCGAGTAAAGTTAGAACCCTTGACACTATCATGTGCCTTCCTTAAGCATTTAAGCCCTATAAATCCCCACATAGAAACCACCTCACAAATACTACTATCTTATAAACCACGAAACCTCCCTCAATCCAAAACGCACAACAATATTAATGAAATTGCGATGAAATTTTAAGTTGGAAACTGAGGAAAGTAACGCATTGAGCTGAGAAAAACGAAAAGGCGAGCACAAAAAATCCAACTTGTAACCTCAAAGGCAGTAAGAAAAAAATTCCCCTACTTTAGGCAAACTAGCAAAGAAATAAAGGAAATTCGAAGAAGAAACCCTAGAAATAAAATAGGGAAGACTTACGATTCGATCAGAGGTGCCGACGGGGCCGTCGAGGACTCGAATGCGAGCTTTCGTTTCCTCGCAGGTCTTCTTGATGAGCTCCCCCTTGCGGCCGATGATGCTACCGACCTTGAGCACCGGCACGATTAGGCGGAAAACGCAGTGGCCAGGCCACCCCGGCCATCGCTTCTCGGCGGCGGCGGGGTCTGGGGTGGGGTCTTCGGCGGTGGTGGAGGGCGGTTCGGCTGCGGGATTGTCCGAAAAGACACCGTTTTGGATTGGATCGAGGGTGGTCATAGATAGGGTTTATTGTTGGTTCGTTAGCTTCAGGTTTATTCCGAAGCTCTCGAATTGGAAACAGAAGACTAGCTGGCTCAAAGCTTCTCTATTCTCTCACTACACCGTCATGCCTCGCGTGCTCATCGTGTGATTTCCGTCTCTCTCTCTCTCTCTTTTTCTATCTAGATGGGCCTATGTCCAACAACAACAAAAAAGAAAAATGTTTGACAATTGCTATATCCACTTCTCATAATTGCTAAGTCACTTTCCTTTTCATGTTTTCCACAAAATTTCCTTTTCTGGCAGAGGAAAATTCATTTTGTGCACTCCCCAATATTGCCCCCCGTCAACACTTAACAAGCTGTCGATGTCGTCCCCTTCGTTCTGCACTTTGTTGCCACTATGCGCTCACCCCTTCTACTAACACAAAATTAAACCAAATTTTGCATGACGCACAAAACAGCCAATTGAATCAAGACACATAAACAATCATAAATCAGGTTTCCGTACGCAAATTAGGAAGGCATTGAAGCATGGCAATGACGCACGTGCTACAAATTTAACAATTGAGGAAAAATTAAGGCACCGTTAGTGAATGGACGCACAGACGAGTTGGAAGTGAGGCACCACACACCGAAATCAAAATTGGATTCTATAATATATCCAGAACACTAATTGAAATTCCACAGACTATGAAATTTGACCGCAATGAACGTGGATGGATTTGGGTGCGTGGATCAATCACAACAATTTCAGAACAAAACGCATGTGAATTTGAGAATGTGTGAGCAAGCAATTTTGGAATGCTTTACTCATTCTCCACTTCAGCCAGTAAAGCGTACGCGGGGTAAAAAAATGAAGAGGAGTGCACTTAGAAATTACGAAAGGTAGATATAGCAATTGCCAAATGATTTTATATTTGCTAAATTATAATTTTGGTTATCCTAATTTTTTAAATTTATGATTTTGGTTTCTTTAATTATAACATTTTGGTTTCTTAATTTTATAAATTAGCATTCTGTTCCTCCTTGATAGATTGTTACCAAAGAATTCCTATTAATATAATTATTCAGTTAATTATAAATTAATTAAAAACTATTAATCATTAAAAAAATTATTAACTTTAATTCTCCACAATAACATCAGGTTAAATTCATAATCTTTTATTGAAGTCTTTCAATGATTAATAATTTTTATTAATTTATAATTAATTTAATATCTTTATTAATCATAGTTATTAGTTAATAATTTATCAGGAGATTAAAATTATCAATTTATAAAATTAAAACATCAAATATTATAATTAAAAATTAAAAAACAAAATTATAAATTTGGAAAAGTAGAAAATAAATTATAATTTAACCTTTATATTTTGACTTAAAATTAGGCCAGTTTTATTTTGGCTAAAATATGTGTTTTCTTTCCCGTAAATATACTAAAGTATGGATTAACTAATTGAATGTTGACACGTGTTAAAACCTATCTTTCTCTCTCATACCTGGACACGTCATTCAACCCCCACCCTCAAACCCTACCTCAGTTTTCAATCCATGGGCACCAACAAGGACCCATCCGGCGGCAAGAAGGAGAGCACCAGCAAGCGCCGTCGTCGGAGCCGGTGGGACCAGAAGTCGGAATCGAATGACTAGAGCGGCAAAGATTTGGAGACAGATGAAGGAAATGTGCTCATTCCCCCATTGGATCGGGTTCAAGCAAGTTATTTTTGTCTTCCGTCACGAATAGATCCGCAGGCACACCCCTCTCCATGTCGTGACGCTTTCCACGATCGCTGCAATCTTCTCCCTCATCGCCTCCTTTATCTACCTCCACTGAGATTGGGATTGCTTCCCTTCAGATCTGTTCTTGTTCGTTCAGATCTATATGCGTTCTTGTTCATTGTGAGTGAGTGGGTTGCTTTTGATTCTTTCATAGCCATGGCCGCTGCTCCGATGTCGAGCGAGACTAAAATTAATTTGATTTATATTTTGAATGAATTATTAATATATATAAAAAAAACTTATATTAAAAGTTTCTTTCTTTTTACTTTTTTTTTCCATTTAATTTTTTTCTTACACCTTTTCACCCAACCAAGCATAGGATAAGGATGTTGAGCTAAAAGGAAAAAAATGCATAACATAAACTCGTTTCTTACCAAAATCTATTTTATAAATTTAAAACCATTTAACATAATTGAGTGAGAAGGGAAATATGTGACGAAAAAAAAAAACTAAATACGTAAAAAAGAGTCGTGTGTCTTTTTGTATTTGTAATAGAAAAATGCTTGATAAAAGTAACATTTGTTTAATTGTTACTAAATTTGTATGACCCCAACAACAACAAAATCTAGATTTTCTTTAAAAAAAAAGTTTATTTTTATTTCTCCAACACTATCAATTTTATAAGATTGAATCATAACCTCCCTCCTATGTGGGTTGAGTGCCTTGTATTTATACTGTATATATTATTATATTTATTTTCTACACTATACCTTTACCGCTAATATTAATACAGATTTAAGTATCCCCAAAATTCAAATATTGTAGATCATTTTTGCGGACTTACAAATCAAGCCCAAGGCCCAAATAGAAAAAAACAACATGAACGCCATGGCGGCCATGCGAATATTGGAAATTAGTCTATTCGCCTATTAGAGCATTGAGCCTTGCTTTCTGTACCCCTTTATTTGTGTTATTCACACTTTTTTTAATATCATTAATATTTACATATATATGAAGGGTGAGTCATTCTAAACTTCTTGCGTAATGTACATTGTCATTTTATTATGCATAATTATTGTTCAACTAGTTTTTGCATATTTGAATGCCTTAGATTATAATGAGTTGAACTAATATAATTAGCTACTTCATTTTTCTTTTCTTTTCTTTTCAAATTTTTAAAATATATATTTTTATTATTAACAATAATATTAATCATTCAACTCAACGACACAATTCGATTAAGGTTGAGTTGGTTTGGGTAGACTAAACAAAATAATATAATAAACTTAACCCAACTAAACTATACATCATTCGGTTAGATCCTTAATTATACCAAACTCAATCCAACCCGGATGTTTGCGCCCCTATATTTAATATATGCTTTTCTCCGGACGTGTCTTAAAAAGGTGTAAACATTGCACTTATAAATTAATATTTCATGAATTTGTTGTGTTAAATTTAAATTTATTTAAACTATTTTTTTACTACAGACGCTGGATATACATCACGTTTTGTAACTAATTTATCATGTTGGATTTATATTTAATTATACATTTTGCTTTTTGTTTGTTTTATATATTAACATATGAAATAACTTTATCAATAAGTGGTTAATTTGCGTGATATTTTTCTTAGATAAAGTAATAGGTTTGAACTATATGGAGAAAAGAAATTCGCTAGTAAATTTAATCTCATCATACTCTAAAGGATATTAAACTCAAACAGGACTGTACATCTATTTAATTCTAACCCAAAAATATGAGTTAGCATTTTTATTTCATTAAAGTACTATGAATAATGAGGTTGGATATAAATATTTAGGTGTTATATAAAGTATGAAAATAGGCACTAAAATTGTTACTTACGTGAGTATAATTAAGTTTGTAATTATATTTTTAATATGAATAAGAACAAATATTAAAATATCTTACCTATTTCATCCCTTTTCTATTTGCATTTTTGGTCTCATTCTTCTAAGTTCATTGGATTTTCGCCCTCTAGGTTGTTTAAACCAAATTGCTATTTGTCCCTCTCTCCAGGAAGCACATGAAGTAACCACTCTAGAGACATTTAGAGTTGAGATGCGTTCAGCTGGTATGATTAAAGCAGAAATCAGTTAAGGCTGTCCATGCTTGTGGAGGATGGAATATATGGTCCCCAATATGTGTCTTTTTTGTTAGCATCTGCTTTGTTTTGTTGATCATTAGCTTGCTGTATAAGACAGTGACACCGTGCTACCAAAACTGACCCGTGTAAACCTTGTAAGGTCGTTCTAAGCTTCAGCCTTCAATGCAATATAAGTTTCTTCTCACTTGGTTGTACTCGCCTCCCCAAGGACCTTGCAATTTGCAAACGATACATGCACATAAATGGGAGTGAACATACATTGGATTTTTAAGAATCCAATTATATCTATTTAAATTGATTAGATTTTAAATTTATTTTCATATTTTTGAAAAAAAAATAGATTTAAAATCTAATCCATTTATGACTATGGATTTGATCATATGTAATTTATATTCATATAAATATTATAAGGATTTTTTTTATAAATTTTATTAATTAAATGCTAAAAAGTAAAAACTCAGTCAATTTAAGAATTATTTTCAATCGACCTTGGTCAAAACTATTTTCGATAGATCTTGGTTAGTGTATTTTTGGCCTACCTTAATCAGGACAATTTCGCCAGACATTGGTCCAGATATTGTTAGACCGACATCAATTAGGACTATTTTTTAGCTAATATCAGTTAGTGCATTTTAGGTAGACATTAGTCAAGGATGCTTTTGGTCAATTTTAGGTAGAGTTACTTTTTGGTTGAGGTCTCAATGTTGGTCGGTGATATTTTTTGACTGGCATCAACTAGGATTTTTTAATGAGCATCAGCTGCAACTAGTTTTTGGTCGACATTGGTTAGGATTTTTTTTTGGAAAACATCAATAAGGTTTTTTTGCTGATGTCGGTTGTCGATATTTTTTTGCCAACATTCGTCAAGACTATTTTTTGGTCGACGTGGCTAGGTTTTTTTGCTGATGCTAGTTGAAACTATATTTTTGTTACCAGCAACTAGGATTTGTTGGCCAACATTAACCATGACTATTTATTTTGGTTGGCATTAGCTACGAATATTTTTTGCTGACATCAACTAGGATTTTTTTGATCAAAGTTAATTAGGGGAATATTTTGGCTAACAATGATCAATGATGTTTTTCAGTCGATGTTGACCAAAAAATAGTATTGTCTGACATCGACCAAAATAACCCTAGTCGATGTCGAGTGAAAAACCTACTTGATGTTGACAAAAAAATAATCTCGACAGACATCAATAAAAAATCCTAGTTCACATTGACCAAGAATATAGTCTCGACTGATGTCGGTCAAAAACACTTTGGACTACATCAGCCAAAAAAATAGTCTCTACCAATGTTGGTCAAAAAACCCTTACCAACATTAACCGAAAAAATAGTCTCAATTGATGACGACTTAAAAACATCATCAGTTGATGTCAACCAAAGTAACTCTAAATCATAATTTTAAAAATCGACCCGGTGACTGACCCGATCAGGATACTAGGTCACTGGGTCAGTGGTCAAACCGGTGGACCACTGATTGACTCGCATGACCCGGTTTATAATAAAAAATATAAAATTTTTATATCTGTCTTAAAATATTTTAAAAAAATCACAAAGGCGATTAGTTTGAGGGCTAAAAAATCATGATGTCTAACCCAGCACATGGTTCATAATATCAAACTTGTAAATTTGGAGGAGCCCCGTTTAATGGACCCCTTAAACTTCTCCTCGCACACAAAATAGTAAGCCCTCAAACTAACAACATTGGGATGTCTCAACCTTCCCAACAATTCCATGTGTTGCTCAAATTCCCTATTCCTTGTAATTTTGTGTGTCCTTGAGTCTCTTCACCGCAACCACATTCCCATCATTGAGCACCGCTTTGTACGCAGTCCCAAACCTAGCATTGGTCCAGCTTAAGTCACAACGGCTCGACGAAGGCTAGAAGGAGGTCGTGATGGTGCGATGAAGGCTGGATGGAGGTCGTGGCAACGCGACGCTGGAGACGGATGGCGCTACATTGGAAACAGAACAGAATGCTTGGAGTTGGAGGCTTAGAGCTGCGCTAGTGCGATTTTGTGAAAAGGAGAAGAAAACCTAAAAAAAAAGTTCTTGCTGTGTTTCTTTACGATGTCATTTCGCTTCTTATTCCAAGAAAAAAAATGCTGACTCAGTCCGAGTGGACAGGTCATCGGGTCGACCATAACCCGATCGGGTCATCTAGGTGGATCTGGGCTGAAAACATAACCGATCCAAGTGTTTACCCAACTCGGTCCAATCCCCAGTTCACAATCAGACCAGCTGGGTCGGTCTGAGTTTGAAAATATTGTTCTAGACAACATTGACCAAAAAATGGCTCCTAGAGAAGTTGACAAAAAAAACATAGTCATTATTGCCTAGAAAATTGTATTAGATTTAAAAATACAAATAAATATTCAATCCATATTCAATTAATTGGATTAGATTTAAAACTAGATTTGAATGTGAAACCAATTCATTTAAATAAAATAAAATAAATTATATATGAATTGATTTTATAGATTTAAATTTTTTTCACGACCCTTCACATAAATAGTTATTAGAATTAATATATGGATCTCGTCTGGAATGAATTGAAATGTGTATAACTAGTTACAACAATGTCTGTACATTTGATTTCAACTGATAAAATTGTTGACGGTTACGTTGGTCGGTAACTTAGTATTTTTTCTTAGTCTTAAGACATGCAGCTAGTGCATTGGCTAATAGTGTAATAATGTCAGTAAATTAATGTACCATATAATAATGTTTACTTATGGGCTAATTTTTCTATCAGTGAAATGGGTTGTTTTTTATGTTTCTTTATTTTTATTTTCTGTAACAAAATATGAGGTTTTTAAGATATTTAAAAGGGAAAAAACTCACAAAAGGAAAGTAGTAGAAAAGCTACTTGAGACAGTTATTTTCCACTCTTTACAAGCGTTTTGTGTCTCTTTAATTTACATGAAAAGGATAACATTTATCAGCTTGCTGTAAGAGGGATTAAAGAAAACAATTTTTAAGTTTAGTGTTTGTATATTTAGCATAATCACAACTAAACTGAACTATAAGTATGCACTAATTAGAGTTAACAAACTTGTTAATTGCCTAAATGTTGAAATAAATTTTCAATAATCACGCTAGTTTCTTATTGTACTTTCATACATAATAGATAAGTCAACATAATTAAAGTGTAAAAATTTCTATTCACACATACTATATTAATAAGTAGTTACATGTTCACTTCAATTGATGATACCAATGATTTTAGTAATACAATATTAAATAACTGTTTATTAATTGTCAAATCAACATATAGCAATTATCATTCTTATATATTTTTTTGGTACAAGCTGATAAGGATCTTTCAAAAGAGATAGTAACATCACAGCATCAGTTACCATTTTCTATTTAATTAAATTTTATAATTTTAAATTTGTTAATTTGGTGAATAAAAAGTGTTGTGTGTTTATACATAATAACCATATGCATTGAGATAATCCCATTAGATTAAAAGCGCCAAGTCCGCAAAATCAGATTATGTTAAGGTGTGGCTATCTACAATCCACTCATTAAAAAGCTTATATAAAGTTGAAGATAATATTTTGATAAAATGAAGCTCAACTAATGGGTGTTCGCAACTATATGTAGAGTCACATGTTTTGATGAAATATCCACCTTATATTATCATACAGTCCATAGCATATCCAATTTCAATGGCCGTGGGAATTCCAAGTCACTCCCTTCCCCCGATAAGATACTGACAAATATCAACTCTCAGTCTATCACATGAGTACGTATTTCAAATAAATTTCTTTGGAATTTATTCTACTCTTTGTTTTAATTTTTATATAAACTTATTATATATGTTTTTTAAACGTATATAATATTAATTATTCAGTTTTAAACATTTAATCTGGTATTCTCTAATACAATATACGATCAAGGATTAAAGCAAAAAATTGTGGCAAATGAAATAGAACCATTTTTTTTCATCGTAATTTAACAAGTGAAAAAAAATACCTATACGAAAACAATTATAATTATATAAAATTTTTCAAAGTAATTAACATGATTTAATAATTTATATAAGAATATATGTGAGAAAATATATACTGAAAAAAATGTGCGGAAAAGGTCTTCTTTAATTTCTTGCGACAAATAAGAAGCAGTATAATATTTATAAAGTATATACTTTAAAAAATATATATATTTAAGTTTCGACATCAAATATACAATTAGATATTTTTCCTCAAAATATCTTGACTAGAAAAAGGACATTCGACTCTGAAAGGCAAACAAAAATGAGCAGCGGATTCATTCCTTTTAACATTTCTGTATACGAAGGAAGACAAATTATTTTTACCCACCATCTTATTTACATGTTCTTTATATTAATATTTTGTTTGACAATTAACCAAAAAAATATTTGTTTATCAAAAGAACATACGAGAATATTCAATATTTTTTATTTAAAAATGAAATAATAAATCATTTTTGTTATACATTCTAATTTTTTCACGACCTCACGTTTGTTTCACGAGATTTTAGAAGTTTTGAAAATGTAAAAATAAAAATATATATTCTCATGTTTGTTTGAAGGTAATTAAAAAATATTTTTAAATACATTTTATTCTTAAGAAAGTGAGATGGGAATGATTATCTTTATGTTGATTTTATATTAAGATGATTATCATAAAAGAAGGGTAGAAATATAAATTTCTACATATGAGAATCATCTTAATTATGTAAAAAAATATTCTATCCTAAATATATCAATACATATATATCAGTTAGTATTTCAAATTTTATAGTTCAATTTTGATAACAGAGGACATGAATGTAAAGGTAAAGACAGAAGATAAACATGTTGTATTTATTTTTAAATTTTAATTATTTATATAAAGATACTTTCTTGATTTTGTTTTTTTGTTTACTTGGGTGTGGTTAAAATTTTGTTGTACTTGTAATTTTTGTATTGTTTGTTCTTTATAAGGAGGCTGAATGAAATATTTTAGTGCTACGTTAATTTCTTTAATAATAAGATGTGATTAAGGAATTTATTAAAAAAAAAATAACTTATTTTAGTGTTATTTGCAAACTGTAGTGTCTAATCTCATCTTGTTGTATAGGTGTATCTTAATTGTTCTTTAATAGAAAAAATAATATTTTAATAATATAGCATACATTCATAAGAAAATAACTTAAATCAAACATATTTTTTTAAATATTCCCAAAAATATAAAAAATATTCCCAACCAATTTTAATAATTAAACAAACATATTTTTCTTTGAAATACTCAAAAATATCGTACCATATAATTTTTTCTGGAAATAACGTTCCCGGAAATAAATAAAAAACCAATGAAACAAACTCCTCCTAACTTATATTCTTAATTCTTATTATACCATTGCAGACGTGTATGTATTCAATAATTTGACCCTATCAGTTTTTTTTCATGCTTCAGAAAAAACCCTATCAGGTTACACATATTTGAACTTGCTTTAAATTAAATGAGAAAAAATGGAAATTAATATGTTGTTACTTTAGTTTCTATTTATGATGGAGCAATTGAGAGAATTCTCATCTTGAATTTGCAAGAGCTGAAACCAATAAAGTGAAAACGAAAAAAAAAAGTTTATATTTGCAATGTTTATTTACTATAAATATTTAATTTTTATATAGCTACTACAAAAAAATGGTATTAAAAACTTTATGGTTAAATAAAATTGAAAATATAATATGTTTCTTGTATATCTATATAGAAATTTTATCTATTTATTCTTTGTCACCAAAGAGAAAAAAAGTATATTGAAGGATAACATGTGAAGTCCAAGTAACGAAGCTTTTATTAATTAAACTCTAAGTTTTTTATTTAATGCGTTAAAATAGTGGTATTTTCAGTTGTTTGAAACTCAACGTCTGTTTATTTCTCATTATATAGGCATTATATTGGCTCCAAGTATGAAAATGATTCAAGACCTTTTTATCTCACCAAACAGTGATATTGACTGAGCTCTATTATTTTTCATACCGTGAAAGCAAAATCAAATTATAAATATTTTATGGAAAAATATATGGCGGTGCGTTTTGTCTATGGTTGAAGCTTGAGGTCTTTATTAGTTTAGAAACAATATTTTATGGAAAAAATTACATTTTATGCATATAGTAAAAAACAGATATTTTGTCAGTTAATTAAAAATAAACTGAATGATAATGTCAAGAATTACATTTTGAAGTAAGAACGTTTATTATTGTAAACATTTTGTGTAAATTTAGGAGTGATCATAAGTTCGAGTTTACCCAAAGAGTAAAACAAACGAAAACAAGTTGAAGGGAAAAAATTGGATTAATTCAAATCATCTATTTGATTCAAATTTGAAAATGACAAAGCAAAAGACATCGGTCCATTATTAGGTTTGGACATACAAATTTCGAGTAACTCACCTTAAATTCCTCCACTTTTTCTATTATCAGATTATTATCAATCTTATCCTGTATTAGTGGTGTCCTGACCTAGATTCAGAAATCACTAAACTGTCTTTATGACTTAAGTGGTCTTTCTCATCCCTTATTATATATCTTTTTAATTATATATATATCTTTCAACTAACTTTTTTTTTATCTTCATCTCTAAATTAAATTATAATATTTTAAAAAAACTGTGAATCACTAAAAATAAGTTTATATTTACAATGTAAATTGTTCATTGTAAATTCAACAAGTAATGTATATATTCAAACTTATTTATGTATTATAAATTTTAGTTATAATATATATATGTATGTATATATACACTTAAAAATATTTATTTGTTATGAATTTTAATTATATAAAAATAAATTTGTTATATTAAAATACTAATTTTCTAGTAAGATATTTCACAAACTACGTAAACTAGGAAATTCGATGTTCCCTGAGTGGCTGAGTGTCTCTAAAGTCTAAATATCTCTTGAACAACTAAGTATCAATTTTTTTTTTTACATTTGTTGGCTATAGCAGAATAATGGTACGGTCTGGACCGTAGAATGTTATAAACTTGTTAATCCATGAGCTTGTGGAAGAAAACACTCGTATTTGAAATGGTAATGAGGAGTCATTGATTGTAATAAGACCAACGTAGCATGTTTAAGTGCCACAGATGAAATGCGCAAGACACCAAAAGTGTTCGAATCTGGTTGGTCTCAGAACACATCCAAAAGCCCACCTCTTTTCTTCTTGATACACGTGAAAAACTGTGCAACAGCTTACCCATAAAAGGCATGCCACGTAAGCCCGAAATCTTAAGAGTCCAATCAAATAGTGCCTCGTCACCAGATAAGGAGCATTTTTTTTTCGTATACCCAAAATTAGCTTTTGCAGGAGGTGAGGTATGGAATAATCCTGTAGGTACACATCCATGTCTGTCACGGCCATACTTAGTAAGATTTTCATTACTCAATTTACCAATTTGCCCAACATCAATCCCTTACAAGAAAACTACTTGAATTTCAGTAATCTTAATCATGAATGAAAAGTTTTAGTTTTATTATCTCAAAAGACAAAAAAAGAAATCATATAGATATTCGTTTTCTTCTTAAGAGACAGTCAAAAGATATCGTTTAATATTTGTGCAATTTCCTTTTTATTAAAAATTCTCTTGCAAGTCTAACCATAAATAAACCGATTAGTAAAAATCTAACAAATTCTGCAACCCAAATAAATGATAGCAAAATGCATTTATTTATCAATGTGAAAGGCACAACAATATGATTTAATGCAAATAATAATTAAACAATGGCCGGCTCAGCGAGTTAACTGCATAGTTATAGTATTTTCCAAAAAGCAGTACTTTATTCCATCATTTCTCTCTTCAATTTTTATCACACCCACTTACTCTAGACCTTCTTTATTTACTACTTTTAAGAATAAATTTCTATATTATATAATATTTTAATTTCTTGAATGTAGTATTTCAAAAGTGTCTGCCTTTTAAATACATTTCTGCTTTTCTAAAGTTTGTTCCCTATTTTGGTATTTCAAAACACTTATTTTTTAAACAATTTTTAAAACTTACTAAAGTTTAGGCGAAAAATTACTTTTTTTTTTGACGGAATGAAAAATTACTTGCTGAGTAATGTTAAATTGTTTTATTTTGGTAGGATGAAAGAGATCCTGAAGGGGAGAGGGATATTATAGTAAAAGAACAAGGTAAAATAATTGAAGAGGTAAAAGAGAGAGAAACAAAGAAAAACTAATAAGCTTAATACAAGTGGTCCCCACGTTAAGAACAGCAGAGAAACTGAACATTGTCTCTTCCTTCGTTCTCATCTCCATCTCCACTGCAAGTGTCAAGTGTAAGTGTGTGTGTGTGTGTGTGAGCGACTTCCCCAACCTCTCTTTGTCTCTCTCCTCTCCTCCAACAAGTGACACAGTCGGTGGGCTTATACCCCTCTGCCAATTTGCCTATACATACAGGGACCCCAACGGGTCTTTCCCTTTTATCTGCTTCGCCTCGTGACCCCTTTCTCTATCTCTTCTCTTCTCTCTCTTCTCCTGAATTTAACACTACTCAGCTTTCATACACTTCAATCCCTTTTTATTGGCCACCTTTCCCTTCTTCACAGTACTACTACTTCCTTATCCAACACCAATTCCCGCTTCTCTTTTCGGGTTTCGGAATCAATCAATGCTTTAGCTACCCTTTTCATAGAATTGGTAATAAAATAGCAAGTCCCAGATTTTTTATTTTCCACCAAGCCTTCTATTTCTTTCTTCTCCTCTGTCTATTATATTCCCAACTCTCTTGGTTGGGTCTTGGCCTTTTCTTCATTTCCTTTTTTATTTTATTTTAAAGAATAATAAATAAGGCAATAACTTTTTTTGCTTGTACTTTTTGGGTTTAGGGTTTTGCACCCCCTTTAACAAAAGACACACAAGTGACAAGCCCATGTTCAACTTCAACTCCATGCCTCTCCAATTCTGAACATTCTAAATTTCCGATTAAATAAATCCAAACATAAAAACAATGTCTTCTTCGTGTCTGAGTGGAGCCGGGGGAAGAACCTATGGATTCGATTTCGAATTCGTTAAATCTCCGTCTTCATCTACTTTCACATCACACACATCTTCTTCACCTTCCTCAACGATCTCCGAATCGAGCAATTCGCCGCTGGCAATCTCAACGAAGAAGCCCAGAACGCCGCGGAAGCGACCCAACCAAACATACAACGAAGCCGCGGCGCTTCTCTCCACGGCGTACCCGAATTTGTTTTCCACGAAGAACCTCAAAACTCAGGGCAAAGGCAAAGGCAAATTCTCGAGGCCCACATCGGAGAATTTCGATTACGAGTCTTCGGAGCTGTTATTGCCGTTCAGAGTCTTCGAGGGAACGGCGTCGTGTTTTCTTTTGGACCAAACGGGCCCGAAGCCCATGGAGAGGCCCAAAGTGGTGAGCGTGCAGGAGAAGGATAATAATAATAAGGCGTGTGAGAGCCCCGGCGAGATAAGCTCCATCGTGAATTTCAATTCACTTGAATTGAACGATGACGGCGAAGAGAGCCTCGACGCGGAATCGATTCTCGATGAGGAAATCGAAGAAGGGATCGATAGCATCATGGGGAGCAGTATTCAAGAGGTCTCAAACGACGCCGTTAGTAACTTGCCCTGGATTTTGCCTTTTGGCGGGAAATTGGAGTTCCCGAGACCCCATGTTAGGGCTCTCCGCCACGTCGACGACGGTAACTGGTGGAATTTTCCGGCCGTCGATATTCTTTCAATATCGCCCAAAATTAACACCAAGCCTCCGTCGGTGGCCGCCCAGAAGAAGATGAAGAAGAAGAAGGTTGCGGCGGCGCCGTCGCCGGTCGTCGTGGAGTTGAATAACACGGAATTGCCCAAACCGAAACAGGGTTTGATGTTGAAATTGAATTACGACGGCGTTCGGAACGCTTGGTCTGACCGCGGAGCACCGTTCGCCGACGATAGCCCCCTGGCCGACGTGCCGGAAAATGACGTCACTGTAAGTTCCAACAACTAAGTAGTACTCTGTTTTCGCAAGTTTCGTTAAAACCTTAATTGTGAGGTTTAAGTGGAAATAACAACGTGTCTAGCAATGAGCTTTATTTTACTTTTAATTTGAATTAAAGCGAAAATTCAACCTAACACAAAGTTTGGAGTTTCACTCCTTGGTTAGCATTTTTAATCACGTGGAGTATGGGAATCGCACTTTTTAAAACTAAAATAGTAAAGTATTTCATGCATGTCTTGCCTCATTCCCCTTTACTTTACTTTTCAAGGTATATTTAAAAAACAAAGTTCCATTGCAACATTTAATGGATTTCAAATAGGGCATATAATCCCAGAAAAGGAGAAAAATAAAAAGCATCTTTTTTAGTTTTCATCATTGCATTGTTATGTCGTATAATTATTTTTATTTTTGTCTTGTATTAGGAAAATTTGTCTTGGCCGGTACATGTTATTTTGTGTCACGGTGCATTATTTAAAAGCACATAATGTCGGGGTTGTCACGATTTAATTGTGAATGAGTGGTACACGGTAGGAGGGTGTGGTGCGTGAGTAGTGAATAATTAACGGAATATATTTAATTTAATTTATTGTGTTGTGGGAGGCAGGCGCGGCTGTCGCAAATTGATTTGTTGTGGGACAATGGAGGAGTGAGAGAAGCTAGCGTGCTGCGCTACAAGGAGAAGCGGCGAACGCGCCTCTTCTCGAAGAAGATCAGGTACCAGGTCAGGAAAGTCAACGCAGATCGACGGCCCAGAATGAAGGTACGAGTCAGTTCACAGTTGAGTTGAGGACACTTGAAGAAATTTGATTTATGTCAGATAAAGAAAAAAAGAAAAGAAAAAGGGAAATCTGCTTTATGATTTGGTGATGATAATTGGATAATGAGGTTCGTGCGTGGGTGCGTCACAGTTTATTATTTTTGTTATGGAGAGTGGACCCCGTTTATGGTGGTTGGTCACTTTGTCCAACTTTTGAGGATCTATCTATTTTTTCACCTTAGTTTGATACCCTGCCACTACCAATGTTTAATGGTTTTCCTTTTTAATTTCATCAACGCCTCCTAACGCATGTCTTTGTTGCACTTTCCATTCCTATCACAATATTCTCTTCAGATTCTTTCATCATTATATTACACTCTATAATAATAATATAATATAAATAAATAAAAGTTACTATTTTGTCTATATATTCCTATGTCAAAAAATTTGGTCGGCATTATATACTCTAATTCTAATGTGATGTGATGATGGTTGAACAAGGTAGCATCAACTCCAGATCTAGGACGAAAAATTCATATCAAACTAAAAATCGAGAAAGGGGGAGAGTGAAAATTAAAGATGGAAGCAGATCATGAAGTTTTCTTAAGAAATTAGATTGTGAATTATGGCTTCATTTATGTTTGACACACACACTTGAGGTAATAACACGTGTAACTTGTTTGTGATGTGGCAGGGACGATTTGTTAGGAGGCTCAATTCTAGCTCAAACGCACACAGATGATAGTATCTAGGAGCAGTAAAGCACATGCTTTTTGGGACTCTTCTTTTAAGAATAAAAAATAAAAAAATAAAAAATAAAAAAAAGGAAATGAGAGTTTATCTATATTTTTGTAACCTTTACTTTTTTGGGTTCTTCTTCCTTCCTTCACTGGAAGATATGGGGGAAATTGCTGGATGAGATAAGCGATGAAGTAGTCCAAGCAAATTGCCTAAGATTCTATTGCACTTGATTCTCTTCTTCGCGTTATGGCTTCAGGGAGATTCTTCGTTGCATACTTAGTCCCCATGTGGTCTGTGTACATTCTTGTATACCGTTGGAATCAGTAATACTACTACCACAAAAAATTATCAATAACTCATGCATTATTTCCTCCATTCCACTTTAATTAGGCACCTAAAGTCTTTGTGTTAATAAGTTCTAAGTTGAAGGAAAGGAAGAGCCATGGCTCTAATACCCGTTATCAGAAAGACAAAAAACTAACCCACAACAAAATTAACGGTGATGTTGTGTTTTGTAATTGAAACAACTTTACAGATTTCTTAATGTGATGATGATGATTTGACACGAAGCCAAGAAAAGTAAAAGGAAATCAACTTGAGTTGGCCTTCTATCGAGAGACATGAGTTTACAATTCAAATACGTTTTTATTTTAAAAAAAAATCATCAGAGTCTTTGCTCTGAGTGTTAACCTTGTCAATCTAAGAATTGGTGGTTTATTTCAATAGGTGATAATTAAATATTCTATAATCGAATCGTATCCACTACAAATTTTACCTTAATGTTTCATATCACGTCATATGTTTTTCTCTTTTTAACTGAAATATCATATGTCATATCTACAATGTTACATTATTTTATGCTTGAGACAATATATATACATGTATTTAATCCAATTTTGGGCCCAAAAAGTTACATCTATTATACCCCAAGCCTATTTTAAATTGATCCTTGTAGTAATACCGGCTATTTTTTCCTGCACCTTCCAAGTTGCTTCCAACACCTCCTTTATGACTTCCAGAATGGTTAAACCGGAATATAAAATTACATTACGGAATGCACCCTTTTTTTTTACTTCCGGAATGATCAATCCAAAAGGTAAAAAACATTCCGGAAAGGGTTCAGGAAGCAACTCGAAGGTTTTTCAATAGTTATATCTTTTTTGGTGATGTACGAGATTTAAAACAGGACTACAAAGCCCAAAACTTGTCCATTTTTATGTCTATTTCTATATTAGCTGAATTGATACAGTTCAAAAGTACTTCAAATAAGATAGATTTTGTAGAAGAACAAAAAGCCAAACTTGTATAATTTTTCTTTTATGTACAATAGCATATTAATGTTAAAACTTATGACTTTCATACAAACTATCTAAAGCTCCCACTAGGCCCCTTAGTAAGTTATATGTATCAGTCTAATTACAATGTGATAACACATCATTAGATTAAATATTTATTTACTTATTTAGTCTTAGGTGTTGAACTAATACCAAAACTCGTGAATGATAGTGATAAATGATAAGTTTTTCTTCTTCTTTCTGTATAGAGCATGTTATGAATTGGGTTGTAAACCCAATCCAGGCCCGGCCCTGGGCCAGGGCAAACGGGGCACCTGCCCAGGGCCCAATTTTTTTCTCTTATGCAGTGAGGTACATAGCAGCTGTTGGTCTGTACGTGATTAGCAAAATCTTAGCAAATCTTGAGTAACAATTTTTTCCAGTAATATGTAATGAGGTATAATTAAGGTTCCTGCCAATAATCTGCCAATAAATAATTTTTTTCATCCAATAAATGAAATTGATGACATATATAAAGTAAGTTATGATTCATCAAATTATAATTTAATGTAATTACAAGGTAGCTTTAATGAATGAAATTGATGCCATATATAAAGTGCTGTTACCGTTGGCATATATAAAGTGCTATTATAATTTTTTTTATCCAATAAATGAAATTGATGGCATATATAAAGTGCTATTAAAATGAAATTGATGGCATATATAAAGTGCTATTACCGTTGATGAACTTCCAGCCATTGTAATCAAATACATTTCCTGCTTTTGCACCTCTTAGTCTCAGTCTCTCAAGTCTTCGACTATAACATGAACAAAAAGCAAATTATAGGAATAAAGATGTTGCAAAACTGAAGCATTGATTTCTAAAAATTGGGAGCAGTGGTATCTTTCGATTTTTCCTTTGTTATCGACATTGAATCAAATTTAAGGTAATAATTTAATTTTTTTTTTCATTACTTTCTATTTGTTACTATTAAGTTTTACTGTTTTAGTTTGTGATTTTGATTTTTGAATTGGACTCGTGAGTACTAAGTAGATTATTATTGGCAGGAACCTTGGCTGATCATTGCAAATTCAGAACGCAAAGGATTAAGCTGATTATCTTTGTTCAATTCTCCAGGTGCTATTGTTCCTATAATCCTATCTATATTAGTTATATTAGCTATTAGTTATATTGCCTAATAATGTTGCCTAAATATTTGTCTGGAAGTGAGAAAAGAAAGAAAAGAAAAGAAAGAGAGGAGTTAGTAGAATCACAAAGGGGATCTCTTGATAGATTTTTTAAGAAAAGAATAGGAGAGACTTCTAAAGGAGTGGAAGTAGACAATGTGGGCCAATCTAATGAAAATTTGAATGATAATACTATTAATTTGGATGATTCCAATTATGATTATAATCGTGCGAATGTGGTTGCTTCTGATACAAATGACCATGATAATTCCCCAAATCATATCAATGAGGAATTTGCTACTGTGAATGATCCTAATGATGTACAAAATGAGTCAAATGTTGAAGATGTTGGGGATGATCCGCATTTTGTTCCTCCTTTAGACATTTACGATCCTAGAAATTGGGGTATCCTTGATAACAAGTCTAGAGACATCTTAGTTGAAAAGGGGCCTTTAAGGGAATTGAATCTTAAATTTCCCTTAGATGGTAATTCTAGGCATTTCTCGTATGCTTATTTTTCTAGAAAGTTGATCAATGGAGAGAGTAGTGATAGAAAATGGTTAATTTACTCTAAACATGTAGATAAAGTTTTTTGTTTTTGTTGTAAGTTGTTCACAAAGCTAAATAGAAAGTGCTCTTTAGCCACTGATGGAGTGAATGATTGGAAACACTTGAGTGAAAAACTCAAAGAACATGAGAATAGTTTCGACCATATGACTAACATGAATGTTTGGACTGAATTAAGAGTGAGATTAAAGACTAATCAAACTCTTGATAAAGACTTGCAGCAAGGAATCTCAAAAGAGAAAGAACGATTGAGACATGTTTTCTTGAGAATAATTGCTGCAATTAAATGTCTTGGTAAGAATAATTTAGCTTTTCGAGGATCAAATGAGAAACTTTATGAGGAGAATAATGGTAATTTTTTGAGCTTAATTGAAATGATTGCTGAATTTGATTTGCCAATACAAGACCATATTAGACGTATTCAAAATGAAGAAATGCATTATCATTATCTTGGTCATAAAATTCAAAATGAACTAATTTCTATATTGGCCCATAGTGTTAGAAGTTCTATTTTGAGAATCATTCAAGAGGCAAAATATTTCTCTGTTATTCTTGATTGTACCCCTGATGTGAGCCATCAAGAACAAATGACTTTAATAGTACGTTGTGTTAATATGTCAAGTGACAAAATAAAAGTAGAAGAGTACTTTTTAGAATTCTTGAAAGTGGATGATACATCTGGAATGGGGCTTTATAATGAATTATTAAATGCATTAAAATCTCTTGAGCTTAATGTTGATGATGTGAGAGGCCAAGGATATGATAATGGTTCCAATATGAAAGGAAAACACCAAGGTGTTCAAAGGAGATTACTTGAATTAAATCCCAGAGCTTTGTATATGCCATGTGCTTGTCATAGTCTTAATCTCACTCTTTCTGATATGACACATTCTTGTACAAAAGCTATTTCATTTTTTGGGATTGTGCAACGTATATATACATTGTTTGCAAGTTCTACCAAAAGGTGGAAAATTTTGCGTGAAAATGTTTCCGAAACTGTGAAATCTCTATCGGATACTCGATGGGAAAGTCGAATTAAAAGTGTCAAAGCTATTAGATTTCATGCTTCTAAAATAAGATTAGCTTTGTCAAAATTATATGAATCTTCAGGTAATGATGCTAAAGCAAAAAGTGAAGCAGAAAGTTTGGCTAATGCACTTCAAAATTTTGAATTCTTACTTGGAATGGTTATTTGGTATGATATCTTGTTTTCAATTAACATGGTGAGTAAAAAACTGCAATCCAAGACAATGTGCATTGATACTACTATGAAAGAAGTGGAAGGTATCATATTATATTTCGAAAATTATAGAAATGAAGGGTTTGAAGATAGTATGAGTATTGCCAAAGATCTCGCGTTAAGTATGGATATAGAGCCAAATTTTCCAACTAAACGTCCTATTTTTAGAAAAAAACAATTTGGTGAGGATTGTCATGATGAAGATTTGCAATCACCTAAGGAGTCTTTTAGAGTTAACTACTTTTTGGTGATTGTGGATATGGTGATTGCTTCTTTGAAAGACAGATTTGATCAACTAAAGATTTTTGAAAATGTTTTTGGATTTTTAATTGACTCTACAAGGTTGAAGTCCTTGGAAAATAATAGATTAAGGGATTGTTGCAATAATTTTAAGGATACATTTTCTCATAATACTTTGTCAGATGTTGATGCAGATGACTTTTATTCTGAAATGAAGGTGTTGCAAATGACTTTACCAAATGAGTCAATGACAGCAATTGATATTCTTGAATTTGTCAAAAATGCAGATTGTTATCCCAACGTTTCTATTGCATATCGAATCCTATTAACGATGCCTGTGACAGTAGCTTCCGCGGAAAGAAGTTTTTCAAAGTTGAAATTATTGAAAAATTACTTGAGATCGACAATGTCGCAGGAGAGATTGAATGGTCTAGCAATGTTATCTATTGAGAGAAATATGTTGGATAAAATCGATGTAGATATGATTATAAATGATTTTGCGTCAAGAAATGTCAGAAGGAAATGCTTTTTATAAAGCATTATATGTATCTTTAATATACAGTTTTGAAAATTATTTGGGATGTACTGAATTTTTATATCTTTTAATATTATTTGTATTTAAAAAAAATTTGTGTTAGGGGCCCATTTTTTCCATTTCGCCCCGGGCCAAAGAATTTTCAGGAACGGCCCTGACCCAATCAACCATTAAAATTTCTTATTGGGTTGTAAACCCAATCAACCATTAAAATTTCTTAGTGTTTTAGCTTGTAAATCATAATTGTTGATTATGCTGCCTTGCAGTGGGTCCCTATCGAGAAATATTTTCTTCTTGAAAATACTCTTTTCATGAAAACATGAATCTGTTGTAAAACAGAATCGTGTTTCCATCATTTATTGAAGGAGTGTGAAAACAAAATCATCGAATACATGATTTTGTTGTATAGTTAACATAATCATGTTTTTTGTTATTTACTGAAGGGGTAAAAAAAACAATTTTGTAGTATAATGTACAATAAAGTTCTGAAGGGGGTGAAAAAAACACAATGGAGTATACATATACACTCCTGGTGAAATACTTGATTTTGTTATGAGTAAAAAAAAGTTGAGAAAAGTAATTCACCACCCAATTGTATTTGCGTTCACAAAAACAACATTAGTAGAAGTATATTGCTTAAAAAAGAAGTCCATTTATTGGAGGTTGAACCCGGAAGGGGAAGAAGAGATGCAATGGTAATATATTGCGATTTAAATTAATTAGTAAAGGGTGTGGTGTGTATGCATAAAAAAATGTTATAATTGGTGTGAGGGCCAAGCCCAGTGGGAAGCTCTGGATATCTGAACATGCATGTTTTTATTGTTATAATTTTGTGTATAGATATTAATTATATTTTGCACTAATTAAGGAAATATAATTGACAGGCAACTTCTAGGAGGCAAGCTTTCTGTGATGGAAATAAATAGCAGTATAGCACTCTAAATAATGGGTACGTTAGAATCGTGTCCTACTGATGTGCAGCCTTTGTTAAAGGCTGACGTGCAGTAGGCACATGTTTCCTTAGGTTCTAGTTGCTCTGTTTCCTTTATTTTCATCGCATAAAAAAAGAGCACTCTAAATAAAATCAGGAATGGATCCAGGATTTAACGACCGGATCTAAATATGAAAATTATAATTCATCTTAAAAATATATTAACTAGCATTAAAATTTATACTATGTATTCAAAATTATGTGTTTTTAAAATTCATCTAAGAACATATAATAGAAAATATATTTACATAGAAATAAATTAAACATTTTTTAAAAAGATCCAAAATTATAAATAACAATCACCAATTTTCACGTATCACCAAGAACCGCTAATGAATTTATAGTAAAAATTGCAATCATTGTTAAGCTTTTTTTAAACAAAAAATCTTATTATGTTTGACAAATCTACTAAATTAGAATCAATTATGTTGTTCACTAAATTATTTTTCACAAAAATAGTAGCCAGCAACATTGGAGAATAGTTTACTTTCATATGATTGAATAGAAGGAAAAAAATATTGTCATGACAATGGTCACAACTTTATGATAGACCTTTCATACAACTTGGATATATATGAAATTTTCCACTTGAGTAGGAAAAGCATGTCGGAACCTCTCAAACATCAATGAAAAAAATAAAGACAGACGAAAAAAAAAAAATATTTTATAGAAATTAACTTATCAATTCCAATCCTTATATATTATTAATAGGAAAAGCATGTCGGAACCTCTCAAATATCAATTAAAAAAATAAAGACAGACGAAAAAAAAATATATTTTATAGAAATTAACTTATCAATTCCAATCCTTATATATTATTAATA
>CM023957.1:5024364-5115338 GCA_013407115.1 Glycine latifolia
AATGCCTTTTGATCTTTATGCTTGAAGAATCTTTTCTTGTCATGTTGCTGTGCTCATTATTGGGGTGCATATTCTCACTTTCATGCAAAGTCATAAGAGAATCAACAGCATCAGACTCCTTTTCTCTTCGCTTTCTTTTGCCAGGACCCCAGTCTTCATCTTCACTCAATTGTTCATATGCAGGAGCATCCTTCCCAAACATTTCCTGGAAAGATGAGCTTGGATGAAACTTCTTTTCCATGATCAAAACTATTCTCAAATTAGGACAGCAAAAAAAATCATGAACTCTATTTTTTAGTAGTATTTCCATGCATAATGATTATCTGTTTACATCACATCCTAGGGTAAGTGATACATCTATTTGGCAATACAGGTTTTAAATCAATACACTAAAGGCTACAAAAGAGACAAATATTTACCAACCCAATTCATAAAAGTAGATATCAAGATTATATTTTCAGTGAGAAAGAGCAACAGTGTGTGTCTCTAAAAAGACTGGTAAAATGATAGCCTTAAAGTTTAAGATAATCAACATGGGGTCAGTAACTTAACTTCCATACCACCACGGAAGTTGTAGCTTTTCAGGACTTTAATTTGCTTTTATGAAAGGCAACTTTTTATACTTACATCATAAAGTTTCTTGTAGTCAACGGCTTTTCGCTGCCTACAGCCACAGGCTTTGTCCTCAGACTCATCAGAATCTATGCTGCAATTGACAGAAAAATATTCATGACTGACACCATCTACTGGAGAACATTCAACATCAGAAGAACACAGACTGGTAGAACTGCTTAAATCCTCAGATGCACTATCATTAGCTCCTTCTGAGTTGATATTGTGGCTGTCTTCTTTCCTCTCCGGATCATAATCATCATCTTCAGAATCATCAGATGGCCATTCTTCTTCAGGATTCAGTAATGCAGTCTCACCATCAGGTATAGCAGCCTCTTCTTTGAATACATCCTTAAATTATGGTAGAAAGGAATTAATTGAACCAATAGGAATATATGGATTTGGATTCTTTAAAGTGAGGAGTACAATTTAGAGAACAAAGTCTAATAGTTGAAGAGAAAATTTAGAGAGTACATTCTCATATATATATATATATATACACACACACACACATGTGCCCTCATATTTTATAAAATTCTAATATGGTGATATATATGGATAAAAACCTTCCAAGTACTGTGCAAGGAGAAGTGAGTTCCAAGATGAGCATTCATTGCCTCCAGTATTTCCATTTTACATTCACAAAATTTACAAAACCAGCCCTGTTCTCCCGGAGGAACTGCAATTTTATTAATGAAGTCAATGCACAGGAAGTTGCATCTTAACAGAAACCTTGAAAAGCATCTTAGGGAACTCACTATTTTCAGTGTCCAAAGGAGGATCTAGACATTTTTGGTGAAAAGCACGCTTGCATGTACCATTGCATAGTATAATATCATTATCTGGAAGCTCTTCACGCACAGTGCACTTTACACAGAATATCTAAATGTAGAAAAATAGAAAAGTGAATATACAGTTTTTAATATGTTGAGCCTTGTCACTCCATACAACTTCAGAAAATGAATCCCTAGCAAAATAAGATAAGGTGTGAAGCAGGCTCACAAGTATTAAAATGGAAAGAGTACAGAACATTTAAATGCAATGATGTATTCAAAGTGTTGATACTTTCTCACATGTTCATGGTAAACAGATCCATCTGTAGCAATGGCAGAATCTTCAATGCTACTCAGTGAACCAAGAGAATCCAACTGGCGAATGACATCACGAATACCAAGTCTACATTTTAAAATCTGCTTCCTTGCTCTTTGTAGCTCCTTTTCTGGCCTAATCTTTTCTCGACTGTGAAAGGAATTTCCATCAATGCAAAAAAAGAATGATGATGAGACATGATGCTATTTGTCAAGGGCTAGTGTTGGGTTAAAATAGCTAATAATTTTTTTGAGATAAGATCACGCTGCATTACCAAAGCTGTTTTCCATGAAAAATGTTTGGAGAAAGAAAACCATCCTGGTTTATAATCAACCATATAGCATATCCATACCAAGCTTTTCATGGAAAACATAAATTCAACTTAAATGAGTACATAAAAATTCCTGATATCGCCAAATTCAATTTAAGTAATACTAAATAAACCAGCCATTTATATACTTATAGTTCCTTTAAATGATATAGTCCCCTAAATTTTTCATGTGATAAATTTCAAGTGACATAGAGCATGCCTTTCTTATAATAACAATAGCAAAAATCAATTAAAAAGTATCCCATACCTCTGACCTTTCCAACCTTCTCCAGAGTAAGCATCAATAAGGTTCTGCTCTAGCTTCATTTTAATTAAAAGATACCTTGTTCTCCTCTGCAGGCGTGAAGGATCGTCAAGATCCACATTATTCCTTTGCCTTTTCTTCTTTCTCTTCCTCTTCATTTTTGGAAGCTTTACCACCCCATCAGCATCTCCCCCCTCTTTTCTCAAGCTAAGAGAAGCTTTTTTGCCTTGTAACTTTGAGGATGGCTTCTGTGAAGATTTTTTGTTCTTCATAGGCAACTTTTTTCCAATAACCAATTTCTTATCTGAAGAATCCTTACGTGGCCCTTTGACCTTGAGAGAAGAGATAACTCTCTTCCTTGATATATCAGTGCCAGCATTTTTTGTGTGAGATTTTGATCCCACTTTCACTTCTTCCTTCTTCCCTTGGCCCTTCTTACGCACCTTCAAAGGACTGGATTTTTTAGATCCTTTGTTGTTTAACTTCTTCTCACTATCCCGCATACTGATATATTATGTACCAATCCTGAAACTTAAGCACAAAATGGGATCAAGTTACATTCAAGTTAATCCTATAGTGATAGTCTAGATTGAACCATTCCAACACAAACACAAATTCTGTATAAAAAGGACAACGATTGAACAGAAATTGCACTTAGCAATGCAGATTAATGTTGCTTCTATCCATTGTTCAAATATAATTACTCAATAACCTTTATCATATTAAGAGAAGAAAAATGCCGACCCGTAAAAAAAATGAGCACCACAATTGATCAAATACTTGAAATCAGAGCAGGATGACACAGTGCCAAACATTATACGAATTGGCAAAGAGTGGAGCATTCATTACATGGATAGTACTCGTAGAAGAAATAACATTGAATCATGAATCACTTGATGAATTGAGCAAAAAAGAAAAAGTCAGGGTATGATGCTTAAGACCCTGATCATTTAATCGCAAATAAGTTGTAACCAGTTATTCAAATCGAGAAAAAAAACAAGAACTAGTGATCAGAAGAAGAAGAAGAAGAACACACACCGAACACCCCAAGTTGAAAAGAAAAAAAAAAAAAGGCCATGACACGATGAGGCGAAAGACCTTGACTTTGAATCCAAATGTCAAACCCCACAAGAGTTTAAGGCCAAATAAACAAAACCAACCTGTAACTGAAGAGGAATAAGGTGAAAGATCAGAACTTTCTAAGACCCTGAAACTGTGTGAACATGTTGAAAGTGCATGAGTTGGAAGGATTAAATAGGTGAAGTTTGATTGAGATATTGGTTTGAAATTGAAATTGGGTCTCAGATTCCCAATGTTGATTGATGGAACCAGTCGCCGCCAATTGCTACCCCAAGCGCCACCAACGGTTTGCTAAGCTTCTTGTTATGTTGCCATTCCCATTCTGTGAATCTCTCTCTCTCTTTCTTTTTTTCTTTCTCTCTTTGTGTGTGGTTTTATTGTACAAGTAATTGTGGTGGCAGAAACTGAAACGAAAAACAAAAACAAAAACAAAACATTGGTTTGCTCTTTGGGAAAATCAGATTCTTTGGTGAATCAATCATAGGCACTGTTGCCAATTCTGTGTAGCCAATGTGTATGTGTGTGTATCTCAACTCGTCAATGTAACATAGGAAGCAAATATGCTCGGTTTATATACAAGAAAAAAAAAGAAAAAAAGAAAGAATCTTTATGTGATCTCCGAATAGATTTAGCTTAGCAGAAATTACTGATTTAAATTACTGTCTGTCAGGCTATGCTTGCTACAATTTGGTAAATGGTAATGCGGCAAAAATTAAAACGGGAATAGGTAGTACTAACAATTTTGGTTTTATTTTTGTTCTTCTGAATAATAATGTTTTTATTTCATTTATCTCTCATGTTTTTATGCTTTAAATGGTGGTGTTGTTGTAACTTATTGTTATTTGAAGTTAATCTCATTCAAGATAAAGCGAGTACCAATGCAGATGTTTGTAACGAAATCATCTTTTATGCGTGTAGTCAAGAATCAAACTTTTAATTAGTTAATATATTTAAATTTTTATTCGTGACAAACTTTTTTGATATTATATTCATTTTTGAACACTTTATTTTATTTATGTGCATAATAATCATTGAAAGTTTATTAAAACATATCTTTAAAAGTCACTTTAGCATATCATCAATTGACGTATTTAGAATTGTGATAAGGAGTGTTTAATTTTGTTTTATTCTAAAAAAAGCTAATCTAAACATGTACTTTGGGAAAAAAACGAAAATATTATTATTTTAATAATTATTTATGAATTTGGTCCATTTTTGAAATTTATTATCAATTTGGGATGTTCTGTAGCTAATTCCGTCTCTAACACGTTTTAATAATATTTTGTCGTAAAAAGTTTTAGCGACTGAAATAAAGACCGATTTTTAAAAAATTGAAAATTTTTATTTTTTTAAATTGTAAATAATTTTTTAATATAGAAAGCATTTTAAATAAAATATTATATTAAAAATTAGTTATATAAAAAATCTAAAAAGTATTAAACAAAGCCATATAAAAATTTAGAAATTATATTAAATAAAATAATATTAAAAAATATAGAAAATATATGAAATAAAATAATATAAAATTAAAAAATATACTAAATAAAGGTCTAAATATACTTTAAAATTAGATAAAAATAAAAATTAATAATATTAAATAATAATTTATAAAAGTAACTTTTGTTTTTGGATAATTATTATATTAATTCTTTTTGCTTTAATAAATTGATTAAGTTAATCGTTAAAAAAAAACGTTAACTGTTAAGTAATATAACGTGTCAGTGTATCACTGTGGCCAATAAATATTATTGGTAACTGAATATTTAAATTAAATAAAATTTATTTATTTTGTAATCATAAAAAAAAGAATAATATTAAATATGTGTATAAACTTCGAACGGTCATGACTTTTGATAGAAATGTCCGATTGAGATGTACGATTTGTCAAAACGCTCGAAATTCAGAGAAGTAATTGAAAAAATAAAAAATAGCATTAAATTAACTAATTAAATAATTAAAAAAGTAGACAAAAAAGAACTTTTTGGATGATTGAATCTTAAATCCTAATTTTGATGCACTTAGAAGCATTTTTGGAAAAAATAATTGATCAAATCCCCTTTGGAATTTGCCCGAGCCTTCTCCTCTCAATTTCGAACGTTTTGCCACCGATTTTGCCTCAATCGAACATTTCAGTCAAAAGTTATGAACTTCTGAAGTTTATATACACATCGCTTCCTGTATGCATGATACGTGTCGCCATCTGGTGTAACACACCCCATTTGGGCGTGACTGCCCCCTGGTTACGCCTAATCGAGGTGACACCCCTCCTCCAAATTGGTAATATGTTTCAAGAATGGGATAAATTCGTAATTAATTATTAAAATATTAATATTTACGTTTTTTTCCTATCAAACTTTATATAAACTTGGGTATAAGTATAATTATGTTTTTTTCAATAGATTTTGTAAGAGAGTACAGAACAACAATAATATAACGATGTTGGCTAATCAATATGTTGTTTTCTTTAGATTAACATTATGATGATGATTCCTTCTTCAATATCTAAAAACCAAAGTATATTAGAGGTTTAAAAATAGGAAACACGATCAAACTGTGATACATATTACATAGATAGTCGAAAGTGTACCAGTATTTGGTATATGTATGATATACGTATGTCATCAATTTTAAAATAGTTGTGCTTTCACACCAATTTTAAAAGTATCTATATCAAATCAAATTATATTAGACCTTGTTCCGTTTTGGAAAAAAAAATATTGTTAATTATAGAACATATTAATAGGGTAGAATGATTGTTTCCAGATGGGATAATACTTCAATCCCATGAAGATTAGATAGGTATCATCTTCAGCATGAAGTAACAGTTGCTGTGATTCTAAACTGAATGAAATCATGTTTGAAACTTGAAACGTGCAACACGTCCATAATGTGACTGTGAATAGCAGCATAACACTTGGACATGATTTATCGGATGAAACTGAATCCTTTTGCCCCACTACCCAAATAATCTTAACTTTTGTAAGTTGCAAAAAGAAAAGAAGAAGAAAAAGGCATATGGAAAATTTGTTTTAATCAATCCGGC
This sequence comes from Glycine latifolia, assembly GCA_013407115.1. Lineage (NCBI taxonomy): Eukaryota > Viridiplantae > Streptophyta > Magnoliopsida > Fabales > Fabaceae > Glycine > Glycine latifolia. Next base: position 5,030,764 of record CM023957.1, read on the forward strand.
TTTAAGAATAGCAGTATACCAACTGGCTAAATTTTGCTTAATAGTGCTTTGCAGTATACCACCTGGCAAAATTTTGCTTAATAGTGCTTTGGCTGCAAGAAATAAGGACCACATTGACTCAAAATATTGAAAGTTTTCGATGTAAATGAAATATAAATATCAGAAGTACAAGAAAATAATGAAAAGAAAACGATTTTTTTTTCATTGACTTGTTTCAAAATCTCAAGATGCAGCTGCTGACGTGGTTTGTTTCAATTTCACGTATGTAGGAGATGATCATGATTCCGGAACAGACATGGCAGAGGAGGTTGGATGTACTAGGCATGATTATTGAAATGAAATCCAATCAATAAGGATAACACAGGAGCTTATATTCTTTTTTTCTAATCCGAGCTTATTCATGTCACGTGGGCATTTGATTTTATATAATAGATTAATTAAAATATATATATTTATTGGGTAAAATTATTTAACAGTTGATGAACATAAATTAAATTAAAACTCATATTAACAACGATTTTCCATTAATTAACAGTGTACAAAATTATATACCAACATTGTATAGAAATTAGAATAATTCTACATCATTTTATAACATCTTTCTATTTTTTTATGAGAAGTATTGAATGCATTTTATTTTTCAAAATATTAAACGATTTACTATCTCATTTTATGCTTTCTTTAAAAGACAATATCGGAGGATTTGTAGCAGAATTAGTATAAAAAAAATATAACTGTTCTATAAATTTAACTCTAAAATATTAATATTGTTGGAGTACAAGTGTGAGTTAAAGTCTCACATCTACTAGAAGTAAAAATATTGAATACATTATAAATGAAGAAAAGATCCATAAACTTGAGCATTAAAGTTTTGAGTTAAGGTGTGACGTCTAATTCACTTATATAGTTACTCAGGTGTAAATCTCCCTGATATTTACTCCTCGATTTTTCAACAATTGGTATCAGATCTCTGATGGTTAGACTTGGTGACCAGCTCGTTTGTTTAGGCGGCGTTTGTGGATCTATGAACATGAGATCCTTTGTATAGTGAGTCCATGCATGTGTAGGCCAGGTAGCGAATCTTTATTTAAGTGTAAATCTCCCCGATATTTATCCTCATCTATTTTCCAACAAACATGACATTCTTAAAAAAAACCAAGAATTAATAATTTGACGAACCATAGTGGTAATTCCTATTCCTAATCTAAGAGAAGTCTAGGCTGTGGACGTTGTTGATGAACGAAAGTGATTTGAATATGGAATCGTTTTTCACGGATGCTTTGAATGACAGGGAAGGCTGAGGAACAATATGAAGTGTAAAAAAAAAAAACTTTGGAGTGGTTCGTGGGACATTGTTTTTGTTGTGGCATTGTATGAGTAGTGGAAAGATAGAAACAAGACAATCTTTTCTCATAAGTTAATATTAGCTAGTCTAGCATTTGGTAAGGGGAAGTTATTCTATCTTACGCCTACAAGTTAGAGGAATGTCCTAACACTCTTGCTGGGTTATGGGGCATCCTTCTCAGACTGAAACCATAATTGTTTTAACCTGTTCCAGAGAGTGCTAGCAGAACCGAGGCAAATATTGTAGCTGACTCACTCTTTGGTCCGTCTTTAAAGAGTGAGGGCAAGGTTTTTTATGTAAGCCCTGTTTTTATTTTCGTCATTGGTGTCTCTGCTGATGTAGATGGAGTGATTAATAAAACTCTTTCTTCTAGGGCTTAGTCCCTTTTTGACACAAAAAAAAAAATAAAAATAAAAATACAAGTCGAATGTCTATGATGAGACACCAAAGCCGAAGTTGGATCCCACGTGTAAGCACTCAAGAGAAAAGAGAAAAGTATGTGGACATTTTTGTATTTTCACTAAATAACAAACGGAACCCGCCTTTTTCTGTTTTTAATAAAAATCAAGGAACAGAATCTACACAAACTGTGGTCAATTTTTTCCATAAATTAGTTAAGGCTTTAACACCGAAAACTTTCGAAATACCCTTTGGTCGTTGGTTCCTTCTTTTTGTCGTTGGAAAACGACAGTGTGGCAAAGAAGAAGAAGAAGGAGGAGAAGAACATTCATTGTTCCTTCTTCTTTTTTCTCTTTCCATCAAATTCCAATAATTTGGTGAATGGGAACGTTCCAGACCTTAAGAAAGGCCTACGGTGCTCTCAAAGACTCCACCACGGTTGGCTTAGCCAAGGTCAATAGCGAATACAAGGTAAAATTATTTATGTTTTCATCTATCAATTTTATTTATTTATATGTTTTTTCTAGAAATTAATCTTCTTGCTCAATTGATTTCAATTTTTCAGATTTTCTATTTTATATGTTTTCATGTTGTTCTGTTTTCCTATGTAAGGAATTGGATATTGCAATTGTGAAGGCTACAAGTCACGTAGAATATCCTCCTAAGGAACGTCATGTTAGAAGTGAGTTCTCAAATTTTGTTGAACATATATAGATTGGAAATTAGTTTCATTGAGGCTTTGAATCATTGATCTTCAATCCATTATGCTTTGGTTTAATTCCATCGATCTCATTGCTTGCATCGGAAGAAATTAGAAATTAGATCATTGCTACCATGATGCCAAATTGTGATATTGATAACTTGTTTCTTTGCTCTTCGATGCAGAAATATTCTATGCAACTTCAGCACACCAGCCGCGGGCAGATGTAGCTTACTGCATACACACACTAGCCAAGAGGCTTTCAAAGACAAGGAATTGGATAGTAAGTCCTCTTAATACCTGTTTGGATGCACTAACAGCTGCTAAACAACACAACTCATTTTGTTTTCTTGTCCATATGATTTATGGTAAAGTGTTATGTTTTTTTTAACAGAGTTGGAAAAAGATGTTGTTATGCTTGCTTTCTTCTTGAAAATGAACAAACATGCATTAGCATAGAAAGGGGGAATAAAAGGAAAATGGAAATGATATAATTGTCATGAATCAACTATCCTAGAAGCTGAAGCTGTTCAGTGAAAACATGTGAATGTTTTTTATATTATATATGAGATTTAAAACTACAAATTATGGCTCTAATGCCTTTCCAAAACAAATGGGATATGATGTGATATGTCCAGTATACAACCTTTGTGGAAAGCAACATTGTGAGGCTAAATAATTCTTAGGGTCAGTTTATCATTGATAAAGAGAGAGGGAATGAATGGGATTTGCACACAATTTTACTCAATAACGACAATTTTTCAAAACTTTCTTGACATTGTTTGTAACTGAATAATGGCATGTCACATGACAGGTTGCTATAAAGACATTGATAGTCATTCATAGAATATTGAGAGAGGGTGATCCTACTTTCAAAGATGACCTCATAACCTACGCACGCAGGGGACGTTTTCTTCAAATATCTAATTTCAAAGATGACTCAAGTGCTCTAGGTAGATTAGACAGATCATCTTGTTATCTGAATTTTCTTTTATTCATTTTATGCTTAATTAGGTTTCGCTATGCAGCTTGGGACTGTTCTACATGGGTTCGAACCTACGCACTATTTTTAGAAGAAAGGCTTGAATGTTTTAGAATCCTAAGATATGACATCGAAGCTGAGCGTTTAACAAAAAAACCATCACCGACTATAACGCAGGTGTGTGTGTGCTTTGCATTTTTATTTTATTCATACATTAATTTTTCCATCTACTTTTGTTACTACTTCTAGAAAATTAGTAACTTTCAGCTTTGACAGGAACATAGCAGAACACGAATGTTGACTAGTGAAGGGCTATTGGAGCAGCTGCCTGCACTGCAGCAACTTCTATATCGCCTAATTGGTTGTGAGGTAATAATTTGTGGAGAAAATTTTGATTTGGTACCTGCATGATCCTTGTCTGTTATACCATATCTCTTGCCATTGAAATGACATTTTATTTCCCTTAGATAACATTTAATTTTCTTTAATATCTTGCAGCCTGAAGGGTTGGCTTTCAGCAATCATCTAATACAGTATGCACTGGCCTTGGTATGCTCGTTTAATTTTCTTTAGTTGCACTTTTAAGTATTATCTGATAATATGTTTTGTATCAATTGTATGACTGAATAAAATTAGTGAAACGTTTTTTTTTTTTTCAAAAAAAGGAAAGCTGTAACCTGTTCATGTGCAGAATTGTGGATATCATATCCTTACAAATTGACAAACAAAGGGGTTAGTCCCCACAACATGACAAATCAAGATTCGAATTTTCATGGGAAGAAGTGTTCACATTTAACTTTTTGAAAATACTTTGAATTGGATTGTCTCTTAAAGAGGATACATGTGGGGGGAAAATAGCATTGCAAAATTATATATGCAAACCAAAGAACTTTTTGATTAATATTTTGTTCATTCATGGCATAATTTGCTAAAATCTAATCTTAATTTTTCTTTGATAACTGTTGGCATGTTTCACTTTTTTTTACTGAAGTTAACAATTCATTTCAGAGTAATCTAATCCTAAAAAAAACATTTTAAATTTTTTTGTTTTCTTTTAGGAATCCATTTACTGAGGTTTGTATTATTTATCTAACTTCATTTTACGGCTTCTGGAAATATCCTCATTCAGATATTGAAAGAGAGCTTCAAAATATATTGCGCCCTCAATGATGGAATCATAAATCTTGTGGATGTGGTAACGTCTAACTCAGTTTAACATGTAATTTTGATTACTTCACTTGAATTTTAAATTGTACTGAGTACTAACTAATGAAAGTTGCAGTTCTTTGATATGCCAAAATATGATGCAGTGAAGGCGTTACGTATTTATAAAAGAGCTGGCCAACAGGTTTACTATGAAGCTTTCCTTCAGAGCCATTATCTTTGTTGTCCAATTTGAATGGTTTCTTGTGCTCAATGAAAGGGGTTCATACTTGTTGAATTGATTATCATTATTACTATGCAGGCTGAAAATCTTGCTGACTTCTATGAATACTGCAAGAGATTGGACCTGGCTAGGAATTTTCAATTTCCAACCTTGAGACTGGTTCTTTCTTGCTCATTAATAAAAATATTTAATTTGATATCATATACAGTTTCTCACAGATCTTTCCCGTAATAAACAGCCACCTGCTTCTTTTCTTGCCACGATGGAAGAATACATTAAAGAAGCACCCCTGACTGCTACTAAGAGACTGGTAAGAAAAAATGATTTACAAATTTATTCGAGAAAGTCTGTGCCTTATATGCGGTGTGTATGAGCTTCAAAGAACCAATATGCATCTCTTTCTAAAGTCATTGTTGCAACACTGATAGAATCGGAGAATGACCATGATAACTTATTTTTATTATTAAATTTCACTCAACAATTTGCTATGTTCTGATTCTAGTTATGCCATATAGCACCCAGCCTGACGTATTTGTATGTTATGGTTCGTTGATAAATGTCATGCAACATCAGGAGTATCACGAAAATGATCAATCACCTCAAAGTGAAGCAGAAGCCAAAGAGTCTGAAGAAGCTGAAGCAAGTGAGCAACCAGATAAAGAAGTCAACGAGGAAGAACCAGTAGATAAAGATGAAACACAACCTAAGGAAGAGGAAGCTGAACTTCCTCCTTTGATATCAACTGATGATTTGCTGGTGTGTTTTTTGTTATGTGGTAATGGTATGAAGGTTTGATATGTTGGTTTGATGGAATATATAATATATTCGTCCACCTTTGCAGGGTCTAAACGAAGTAAATCCAAAAGCTCAAGAACTAGAAGAAAGCAATGCTTTGGCGCTTGCAATTGTACCACCCGGCGGTAAGGCCTAGAGTAATTAATAATTAAAGACAAACTTTTATAGTGAATGCCTCTCTAGAGAATGGAGATTGGACTTTGCTTCACTAAGATATACAGTATTACATGGAGATAGCCTTCCAGAGATTCAAAGAATCACAATCTAAAAAATTATGCAATGCTTGTTAGAGTTTCCAAGTGGAAACGAGAATATATGACTTAATATGTACATTTGGGCACTCCATTAAAAAAATCGAAAACTAGTGAAGAAAACTTGTCGAATGAAGGACTGTCTTTTTTGTTTTATACCACAGCAGATAAGAGAAATGGGAGATGATATGCTAGAACTCATTTCACACAGATAATATTACAAACTTTTATGAATTATTTTCTATTCAAACCTCAATCATGTCCATCATTTAACTAACCATACTTCTTGTTTGCTACTTGATTCAATTCTAATTTCAAGAGTTTGCAATTTTATGTAGGACACTACTCAAACAATCTTGAGTTGACTAACATAAGCGGAACTTCTGGTTGGGAACTTGCACTGGTAACAACACCAAGTAACCATACAAGCCAAGCACCAGATCGCAGAATGGTTAGTTTTTACCTGTTTGTCATACTTAGTTTGAGCGCATCTATTTATAAGAGACATGTTAATCAACATTATCATGTTACTTGCACACGCTACAACCAATATGGCCTAAAATGACTTTTGATATGATATTCATCTCACATATTAAGGCTTTAGGTACAGTTTCACACATGTCAATAACAGTAAAGGTCTATTACTCTGTTTGAAAATGGCTGTTAAATGCATATACTGCGGACAGTTCTCATATAAAGAATAGCTCATAGAACTTTCCATCTGAAGCATAAGGTTATGGTTTGTCCTTTAAATGTAAAAGATAACACTATATTCTTTTCCCCCTCTTATGTTGAGTCAGGCTGGTGGGTTTAATAAGCTATTACTAGACAGTTTGTATGAAGATGAAAATGCCAGGAGACAACTTCAACTCCGAAATGCAGGCTATGGATATGAGGGAATGGATACACATACACCATTCGATCATTATAATCAGCAGGATCCATTTGCAATGTCCAAAAACATAGCACCTCCAGCCAATGTGCAAATGGCATGCATGGCTCAGCAACAACAACAAATGATGTTCCAACAACAGCAACAATATAACACGATGATGGTCCCTTACCAGTATCCACAGACTCAATACAATCAACAAATGCCAGTTATGGGTTCTGCTAATCCATTTAGTGATCCCTTACCGGTGCCTAGCTATCCTTATAGTTCCATGCATCATCAAGGAAACCACCACTTAATGTAGAGTTCAGCTTCTTTCCTACTTAATCCTCTTCTTTTCTCTCCCCCCATCCCCTGCCCAAAAAGGATGTGTTCTATGTTATTTTAAGTAGGATAACACTAACTTTCTTTATCAAAATCTCATTCATTATTGGCCGGTGAATGTGACATGTACATTTTATTTGTAACTATCAATGATTCATTTTTCATCAGGCATGCTTGGGTGCACCCTTACAAATTGCATTAAATGGTGCATTTTGAAAAATAAAGTTACTTGAGCGATAGTCCAAAGTTTGAAACCGAGTAATCTAGACAGAAAACATGCCTCAATGTCTATTATTCCAACTGAGTAATCAAGATAGAAAACACGCCTCATTGACTATTATTCCAAGTTTAATGATTCATTTATCTTACCAGAACAACCCTGGCAAACTGAAGTCAACATGACTGTACAGTACTAGCAGTTCAGAATCCATTTAAAGCAACTTATAATTAGGGTCATGTCCCACAAACCAAAATAAAAAGAATGACAAGTGATCATGATAATAAGAGTATATTAAAATGTAAAAACAAACTGAAACAAAATTAGAAAACCAAACTTATTCTATCTCTTCCCTCCCAGTAAGCATGATCTAAAATTCAATATTAATACTTTAGGATCCTGCATGGATATGTGTATGAATTTTTCAAGTTGAATTTTTTGTTTAGATTTCACACTAGACTCTTTCCACAATACCAAATGCCCCTCCAGTCAAATACAAGAACGCTTGACCAAGATCTATTAGTTACATTTAAAATCTCTTTTGAATATAACTCGCACATCTTAAGACTTATCATTGTGAGTTCATGCCAAAAAAGAATTGTATCTCTCTTTTCAATTAGAATAATGTTATTTGTATGACATATTTTACAACAATTGAAAGAGAAGTATGCAATGTGATGGAGAAATAGAGAGAAACAATATTGTTGAATAAATTGTTGTATGAATTGTTGGATCAATAATGCAACACTTTCAATTATAACAAGAGAGAATTCAAATCCTGAATCATACTAGAGGATTTGATAAATAGTCTCTAGCAAGGCGAGGCAAATTTATAATTCTTGCCGAGTGTACTCTAACAAACTATATCCTCAAAATTTTAGCACTTCTTTTCTTCTTGTATTATTTGAATTGGTCTATGAATAATCTATCACATTCTTGAGATAAACATAAATCACTCATTTTCCCTCTTTCGGCAAAAGAACTAGTTCACGTACAATGGCAACAACATGCAACTTATCTTATATGGTTGCATGCTCTGAGCCTTTCAATGGGAAATCAATGCTTTAATTATAGAACTTAATAGAAACTACGCAGTGCTAAAATAGTAAAATTCAAGAAACTTAGGGACAGCGCTAAAAACTTGTTCCCCCCTATCAAGTCTACTACAGTTATATGTACATGAATAGAGAGATATTCATTGAATTGAGCAGGTGTTTGGTCGTTCAGAGGAATGTTCAAAGAAGCTTTTTGCTTTATTAGTTACACAAATACATACATGATACATCACCCAATGTAAAAGGTTCAACATAACAACATGGACAATATTATTCTACACATTGGTTATTTTTAAGTGCTTGGTCACCAACCAAATTATATACAAATAACATTTGAGACCAAAAAACGTGAGAATGGCTAATTGAAAAGCAACCAATGGTTAACCTGTGCAGGAATTCCCATTTTCATGCACTGTTTTCTATGCAAGCAAGCTTCTTGATCTTCAAATAGCTTATTTCACTCTCATTGAGTTAAGGTTGCAACCCTGAAAATTATGCATAATTTGAGCTCAGCAAGGTATGTGCTTTAAGTCGAATCCAAAGACAATTATGAAATGATATCAACACACACAAACACTTACCATGATGATCATCCTTCCTCATCTTCAGAGAGAGCCAGGTTTTCAGAGGGTGACACAACCTTGAGTTGCACAGTAACCTCTGTCCCTCGTGGGGTGGCAATAGCATTGCCAGATTCGTCGTCTAACATGCAATAGTGAATAATGAAGAATGAATTGTTTGTTAACGAATAAACAATAGGGTTGAGATAAACAAGTAAAAGAAGAAAGACCTTGTTGAAGGAAGAAGGGATGCGAGGGGATGGAGAATTTGTGAAGGAAAGGGGAAGGAGGAGGTGGGACCCAGAAGGAGGAACCGGGGAGGAAGGGAAGCCAATCGGGTGTGGCCTTCTTCACCATAAGACGGTGGACGTGCTCCTCCAACAGCTTCACCCCGTCGATCTCCACCCACTTGGCCTTCGTTGCTTCCGAGGATCGGTGGCGATGGCACACTATGACGCCCTTGGCCGATTCGGAATGACGGATTAGGTGGCTCTTCGTCTTGTTCGAGATGAATCTGGCCATCATATGGGACCAAACCAGATGCGCTTCTTCCTTTTCAATACACTTTCTTACAGAGGGATATCATTATATTTTACAACTTCATGTTAATTGAAATATATTTATCAACAAATGATTCATCCGAGTGATTTTAAATTTAATTCTTTTAACTAAAATTTCGAACTAATATCATAATATTAAACAAATTAAATTAATAACTTTTATTGATTATTTATTTAATATTAGTACTTGTTTTGAAACTTTTAATTTTTTAATTTTATATTTAAATATTTAAAAACTTATATTTTGGTCATACTTGTAACATAAATATTTATTTTATATAATTAGATGTTATAATAAATTGCATTCAGAAAAAGATGTTATAATAAATACATATTTTAAACATATAAACTATATTATAAATTTATAATCAACAAATAGAATTTATAATACATACATATATAATAAAATATAATAACAGATGTTTTATCGATAAAGATTTAAAAAAATATTTTTACATTTAATTTCCCTATAAAAATATTAATTAATTATTAATTTAATATGATGTATCAAAATTTAAATTTGTAAATATAATTTTTATTATTAACAAATGACCAAATTAAGATTTGAGTATTTGACTAAAATTAATCATTAATTTTGAATAATTTTTTAGAAGTTAATTTTGAATAAAATAAAACATGAGATACTTAATGTATAAAAATAAATAAATCAAACGGCACGGTAACATAGCAATTTAAAAAAGTTCAGTCTCTTAAAATAAACAGCTAATCGTCTTTACGCTTTATATTTTTTCTTAACAAAGAAATAAGATATACCTATTGAGTCTACAGAACAAAATCTCTCCGTTATCAAACATGTTTTGTTCATTTTATACATCTAAATTTCGATGGTATAACTAGAAACGGATGAAGGTGATGGAAATCATGGAATGGTGAAATAAAAATATAAAAATCACATATCTAAACATGAACACATCATGGTCCGGGACTGCTTTTGCAACGCAGTTCTAAAATGCAAACTAAGGTATGCAATGCAATCAAGCAAAATTTAAATCATAAACAGAAATGAATCATCATAATTTATTTCATGATAAATCGAATTTTTGTATTTACACATTCATCTCTGCAAAACTATGGTATTCATGTCATGAGGTATGGACGTGAAGCCGAAGAAACTCATTTTATTGCCACTAAAGAATTGTAATTACAAAATATATATACAGGACACATCAATGTAAGATTTGGCTTACATCTCAGACAAAAGATTGCTAATTTTGCGGAGCTCCTTGAGAGCTGACATGGCATTAACCTGCCCTTTACCAACCATAACATTTTTAGACATGTTATCTAATGATGCTCCTTGGCCCCTATCTTGTTGGAAAGCACACTCAATCACCTGCCACACAAAAACAAGTTCTTAGGATAACATGTTTGAAACAGTTCATGTAAATAAAACTGTTTTTTTTTTTAATCTTCAGATTGTAACTTCAGTTTACTCACTAACTTGTCATTGAATGATTGTGACAACCAGAAAGAAGTTTACCTGGATATGCTCAAGCATTGACTGCCCAATATTCCTCATAGTGCCCATCACAGTCTGATCTGTAGATTCCCCTTTGCAGCTAACAGATCTAGAATGCCCATTGGCTGTAGAAGAGGGTATTATGTTACTTTGGTTATTACAATTGATGGCTGTAGAAGAGGTTATCATGTTACTTTGGTTATTACAACAGTTCCCTGTAGAAGAGGGTATTGTGTTACTTTGATTATTACAATTGTGGGCTGTAGAAGAGGGTACTGTGTTACTTTGACTATTACAATTGTTGGCTGTAGAAGAGGGTGTTGTGTTACTTTGGTTGTTACAATTGTTGGCAGGTTTTACAGCCTCATAAGCATCACCTCCTTTCTCTGACATAAACTCGCCATTATTCCGCCCAAACTTCCATAGCCACTGGAATTTGTTCAATTTTCTCTCCTTAGAATTTGTGGTTGAATTTCCTGCGGAATTATTAATATTATTTCTCCCTGGTGTCAGAGGTCCGTTCTCAGGATGATCAGAGATTGGAAGAGGTGAATCAATGGGACTACTAAGTGAAGTTTCATTAGTTATATCAAGGGATAAATTAGACCCAACACTTCTTTTCTCGGAGTCATTTTTGTGATCATTGGTCTCATTGGTAGGGCTAGCTGGGCAAGAAATAACAGGTGGGTTTTCCTCACTACTTGTGTTTTGACTTTGACATCTATCTTCAGGAGAATAGTTGTTGCTGCCTTCAGAGCCATCTTCCCCTTGCTCCTCTTCAACTGTGGCAGACAGATCATCATGACAAGAGAGTTTTTCAGTATCTTCCTCGAAGCCAAGTTCCTTAGAAAGATCTTCTAACAAACATTGCCTAACTGGTGACTTGGATTCCTTTTTACCACTCTTAACCCTTGATGAAGAGGGGTCAGATTCTGTTCTTTTCAAACTGAACTTTACCTTTTCTGTCCATCCCTTCTTCCGAGTAGGAACCTGTTTTTCTACTCCATCTTGTTTGAGTTCTTCAGCCTTGTGGACCACTCTCCACTTTTCTTCCCAGTAGCTATCAGGTACCAAATTCAGAGGAGTTTTTGGTGAAATTGATTCAGATGAAAGGGTGCGAGATCTTGCAATAGCTGATTTACCCTGGTTATGATACTCGACAAATAAAGGCATTGAGGATGAAATCTCAGTACTTAATGCAAGAGCCTGCAAGGATTTAGCTTTCTCTATTAGTTTTTCAACGTTAATGTTCTCAGGGAAGTTTAATAATCTCTGGAGACAGGTAGTAGGATTTTCAGCTGCAAGTAGCGAAGATCTTATATGAAGCATCATTGCTACAGCCATAGCTGATATAAATGCTCCGCAAGACGAATTGAAGATCCTAAAACCAGAGTTTGCATTGTCCTCGGCATGTTTTTCCACTTTACTATTATCTGTTGAAAAGATTTCATCCCAGATTATCAAGAGGTTACTGAGTGAAAATTCCCGTCCAAATAAAACTCGCAACCAGCGGAGAGCAAAGTACTGGGGTTCAACCCCGAGATCAACGAGATGGTCATGCAGAGATGAATCCACATGAGACAACAAATGATACAATCCAGCAGAAGCTTCAATTACAGGAGGCAAGCCAGTATGGGACCCAGGCAAAGGGGAATAAGAGAAGAAATCAGCCATTGCAATGGAACCACATGCCCCATTCATTAAAGCATCAAACATACAGTAAGCATCATGTTCAATGAACTTCTCAGATAAAACCACACCCAGTTCACCTTCAGCCCCATAAGCGTCACTTAGCAATACAATGTTCTGTATCTTAGGATCAAGCTCATCAATACTCTTGATTTTCGTTGCATTTCCATTGGAGTTGATTTCATCCTCCATCAAGTCTGAAGATTTTCTAAAATCAAAGCTGTAAGAAAGATCATTCTCTTGACAAAAGAGGTCATCAAATCTGTCTGTGAAGTGATCTTCATAAAGCTTTCGAACTTCCGAAAGACACTCCACATCAAATTGGAGAACATAAAGCACTGGAGCAAGTAATTCATGCATTCCTACAAAATAAATTAATGAAAGAAGCACAATAATATCATATCAGCAATTTGCATCACATACAACAAAATCAAAACAAGTTATATGGGAACCTGGAAGTCAAACTAGGGAATTTATAATTTACCAAGTAACAGGTTTCCTACAATTTAATCAATGGATCTCGCAACAAGGAAGACAATGTTCAGTTATCATACATGCAGATAATGGAACAGTAATGAGTAATCAATGCGAAAGTAATTACAAACTTGTTGGCTGTAAAGAGTATTTGTGATAGATATAGTCATTAATTCCCATTGTCGATGCCCCGGAGAACATGAGATTGGCTATGAGCAAAACATATGATGTGCCTTTTTGTGATTGGTAAAGTTTTCATTCAATTGTATGAGCTATGGTTAATTATACAAGGAAAAATGAGACACCCATGATAAATAGGAAAGCTTAGTTGAACTAAAGATGAGTGTACTGTAACCATAGTTTCTTATATGGAGTTGGAAGGAATGGAAGGAAAAATAAGACAACCATCCCAAAATGAGAAAACACGTTTAAGACAAATGTAAATTCACTTACATTCAACATATTGTCCGCAAATGTTGCTAGACAGAGCAATTTACCTTGTCTATAACCACACTCTGGGTGTCTAAGACACCATAGTAATAATATTCGTCTCAATATGCCTTGGCATCCTGGCGTCTGGAAATAGTTGCCATGTTCTGGGTATAAACGTGATAAATCCTGATCAACCATCTTCTCCATCTCTGCGTTGCGAAAAAAGCGACCCCATGTACTGTCTGCATATAGAGGTCAAAATTGTCAACACAGATAGAGTTCAATGGCAAGAGACAGCAAGGGTTAGATAGACTACCTAGAAATCTGTGGATATCAGTAATATATATTTCAAGGTTTTGAGGCAATATTGTGACAAAAAATGCAACAATTTACTTGATTGTCTTTTTTATCTGCTCCCTCTTCACCTCAACAGTTTGTTGATTGCCATTATTTCTTAGCTTAACCTTTTCATGGGTTTGGTTGCCACTAAATGAACAGGGAGCATTGCTATATTCCTTTAGGGAAAATACATATATTTACAAACTCTTGGAAAATAGCACTAGATATATAATCTGTCAACAAATAAAAGGATACCAAAGGATGATGCTCTTGTTAAACCAATAGGTGGAAGGAAATATTGCACATTAACATTCAAGATATCTAACTTGCTCTCTACTCATTTAAAAGAAATTTATGAAAGTATATTGGCAAAATCAGGGATCTGGAACCAGATATAGATTTATCTACAAGTAAAGTGCCAGAATGGAGTTTGAGAAAATATACTCAGGTTTACCTGGATTTTGTGAAAGTGGGTTGTCCATGACAAGATTGGGTGAACTACTTCCATCCTTTGGCATATGAGGATCAACAAGGAGGCGCCCTCTCAAACTCGCATACCTGACAAGATTATAAACAGTCCGTGTTAAATAAGAAACACCCCAAAAAAACTGCTATTAGCTGAACAAATATGCAATTGTTTTTAATGCACAATTATGATAAACACCAAGAAACAGGTGGATCTAAAAACTCAGTCCTGGCAACTCTACACATGACGTGTAAATTTGTAGCAGCAGGCAATTGCCAAATCCATATCCAGAATCCATAATTTATGCTAATAACCCTTAATGAGAAACGAAGAAACAGCTTATTTTTCTTTTCATTTCAGCCAACGAAACAATACTTTGATATAAGATGATATTGGCCTGACAGGAGGAACAAAAAATAAATATAATCGATTTTAACTGAATGAATTCATCCAAACACATATGTAAGGATTCTCGACTGAAAATTGCCAAAATTTCCTGTATTTTCTGTATGGTTGTATCCACATTATCCCAAAAAATAAAAAAAAAATTCCCTTGTTATCCACATTTCACACAACCAAAAACAGTTAGTACATTATATCGTTAAGCTTATCATTAATACCTAGGAAGTAATATAACTTTGGCTAGAACTCTCAAATTGGCACCGAATTTGAGGAATACGATTATAGAAACAACACAAATTGAAATTAAACCCAAGAAAACAATGAAACTTAATTACATCCTCATAAAAACTATATAAAAAACTAATACGGTACTATGATTATGGAACTGGCCTTACCTCCTTCTAGAATTAGCGGTGGCACGACGAAGATCATCAATTGAAGAAGAAGAAGGTAACACCCCAAGATTTATACGCCACTGCAAACCTCTAAGATCCCCGAATCGCCGACTCTCCGGCGCCGATCCCGGAGAAGCGGCGTCGGAGCTTAAAGACGGCACCAAAGAGGATTCCGGCAATGGTGGTTCCATCAGAGCCGGCGGCATGATTATCCGGCAACCCCTCACCTACCCAAATGCTCAAAACCAACGATATTCCAGAAAAAAAAACGCGAGCTTTGCAGAAAAATCAATGAAAATAGTCCCAATATCTGAAGCGGGGCTCCTCAAAACGTAACAATTTAGCTGAATTGCAATCTGGGAAAGCGAAAAATTGGAAATTTTCAGCCACGCAAGGTTCTGGTTAAGGTGATTGAAGGGAAAAAGGTATAAGGCATGAGTGGGCACTGGGCAGAGAAGGAAATGATTGGAAGAGGTGGAATGTTGGTTTTACTGATTCTCTGTCTTTCTTCCTTCCTTTGTGGAAAGAAAAAGAAAGGAAAGAGACAGAGAAAATAGGAAGTTTTTTTTTTTTTTTAAGGGAATAAACAAAGAAGGAAAAGGGAATGGTGTATGTGGGTTGGGGAATAAGTTGTGATGAAAGGTAAATTGAGCTGTATATTTTCATTTTCTTCTCTCTTATAATTAGTCCGATTCTGATAAGTTTTTGTTATATAAGTTGTATTTGTTTTTACATAGGAAAAAGATTATGGACAAATGTTGTAATGTTTACTTGTTTAGAACATAAATTTGTATCCTTTAAAAAAATGCATATATAAATTTGAAGCGTTTATAATTCAGTTTATACTAACTCATCTTTAAGACAAAATCTTGAATATTAAAGTTCTCTTAAGGAGGTATAACTCAATTTATTAAACAGTATAAATAAATTATTATAAAATTTTTAATATTATTTTTTAGGATCCATGCGATAATAAATAAGATCTAAAATAAATTTTAAAAATTATTTTACTTTAAATGAAAAAATTATATATTTAATCTTTTTATCAAGATATGTGACTTTTTTTCTGACAAATGCGGTATTTTTTAAATAATTTAAGACTTTGTGTTTTACTTTAAAATTGGATTGATGATAAAAATTTAAATAATTTATATAAGTTTATAAATTCAAAATTCAAGATATGATATAAATTCAAAAATTATTTGTAATTATTGTATTAAAAATTCACCATCCGCCCATCTCAAGAGTAGTTTCAATTTTTTTTTGTATAAAAGTAAGAGGTAAATTTTTATATATTATTGATATAAAAAGTTTAGTCAATCAATAAAAAATATGATAAGTATAATTTTAATATAATTATTATATATAATACTTGTATAAAATATTATTTGTATATTTTTTATAATCAAGAGAGATATTAATGTAAAATAAAATTATTAATATGATAAAAATAAATAATAAATAATAAATGAATATGGTATAATATATATAATGTACCAATGAGAAAAAATGAGCAAAAGTATGGAACCTTGTAGGGTATATTCTTTTTGGGTGCTCTTAAATGCTTCGAGTTTGTTATGGTTACGCGGCTTACGCCTTTCATCAGTTTACTGCAGCATAGAAAGAGAGAAAGAGGTAAGGGCCAAATTCAATAAACAAAAATGATGAAAAATAAGAAAAAAATATTAGTATAATTTCATTTTCTATAAATAATTCTAGAGAAATGTTAGCTGACACCTTTTTTTTCTAATACTCCTTCCTTCAAACATTGTCTTTCCAAATCTCTTTATTTAATACATATTGCGTTTCTTTTGGCTAGCAATATTTATTTCACGATTGTAGCATGAGTAGTTGAGTACTACTTTCACCAGAACAAAACATAGCATCATCGGTCCGTGATTATACCACTCATTGATTATGAAAATTGATACACACGCACAGGAACTTTATTTGACTAGGAAAAGAGTTGGCCTGACCCATATTCTTTTTTCCTTTTAATTTCTTTCACTTCACTTGCCGCTCATTGATGATCAATTTTGAGTTTTGACCCAAACTGGAATATAATCAAAACAGAGAAAATCAGAAGATTCTCCACCTCCTACAACATGAAAAAGCGAAAAACCTTTGGAGCGGCGATATCAATTAAAGAGCCACTCATTGGAAGAAAAAAACAAATTGTGAAGTGAGCTAGTTCAGGCAATTTGCATAAAGTCTTATATGTTTAAACATTTATTTTATTTTGCCATCATGCAATGCCCACTAATTAGACATGTTCAAGCGTACAACTTTGCATTGGAATGATGGTGCTATTACCAAGTTTTTTATATATCTTAATCTAACCTCTTACACATCCTTTGTCTCTGGTATATATTATTAGAGAGAGATATAGAGTATGTTCTTTTTTGTAAAACATTGTTGAAGTGATTCCTAACTTGAATTCTTGATTCCGGTGCCACTCACCACGTGTGTTGAAGCCGACGTTGATTTCCAGATAAATTTATCCAAAGTATCTCAGTTTGGTAACATCTAACAGAAGAAACTGACGAATTTGAACAACAGCCAAGTGAATACTTCCATGATGCTACTTTCACTCTTCCCATGTGCTAGCTGGGTGTAAGGGTTTAATTTGTCTATTAAAATATCTACATTCTACACTTGACAAACTATATACGTGCATGTGCATATTTGTACCTCTCACGTTATGATGGTTTGTGTTTATTGGATTGTAAATATTAATTGTGCAATGGTTTTGGGTTGAAATTTACCATTCAAAGTTTTCTCATTTTCATTACATGCCTCATTTAATCGGTTTGTCTTTTCCCTGGTTGGGGGTATGTGATCAAGGAGCATCCAATAATATGTCCAATAACTTTTTCTTTTCTTTTTGAAAAAGATTGCAATAATCTTCATGCCCCGAGATAATGGTTTCCAAAGAATATCGCAAGTGATATGGGGGTACACACATTTTGGCCATTGAATGAGGTGAGACATTCAATTCAACCCATGTCGTCTTTTCCAAAATAAGATATGGTAGAACCTGGCCAGGAAACATGGTATGTGTTCGTGGTCTTAGCTCGGAATATGGAAGTGCATACACATTAAAACATGTTCATACTCGAGCTGTATCAATCAACCCGTCAATTCAATGTTCCATGTACATTGTATTTTATCTCTTGAATTCTTAAATTAGAAAAATCCCCTATTCTGAATTTTCATATTTTCCATTAACTTCTTCCTTTTAATCCACTACCATACAGAATCTTTCTCGCTTTCATTACATCCTTCCACTGTTCCACATCCCATCTGAACTGAAGCATACAATATTTATTTGATAATAAGACATGGTGAAGTTCAATAAGCTCCTTAGCAAGCTCCTTAATATAATAGTAATAGTTAAAATAACAGGATCCTTCCAACAGGCCCATTATAAAGGATGGGTTTCCACTTTCCATAACTTAACATGAAATGGTTGGGCCTTATGTGTTTATCTAGTATGACCCTGACCCAAATGAATGATTGGGCCGACCCAAGTTTCATTTCAAGGTCTTCTACAAGCACCTCTCCCTACCAGTTCATTTTCAATGCCTTTTGGCAAATAGTTCAGAAAGCAATGTCTTCGGGGATAAATAAATTCATCCCCGTGACGTGTGTATGTAGATGCTAGATGTAGGACTTCCTCACAATTTAGCAGTGAATTGACAAAAGGGACAAAATTAATGCGCATTTGGGATGCTCGTTTTAGAAAGAAGAAGAAAATATTATTTTTTATCATCTAGAAAAAAAAACATTAAAAAATAATCTCATCAAACTTGCACAGCAAAACATAGAGAAAGGAGTATTTGGGTATAGAGAAAAGTTTGTTTTTTCCAGAAAAGAAAAACCCAACCATTTTACCTTCTATTTTGACGTTTAGCTACTCAAATAATGAAACATGATAGAAGGCACTCATTATAGTATCTTTCTTTGATCTTTTTCTATTTAATGAATCAGGGTAATTGCGATTTGATAGGTACTCAACGAGCTTGGAAGTGGAGAATAACGCCAAATGATAAACACTAGCAATAAACACATTACTTTCTCCTCCGTGATTCTTTCAAATTAAAATAATTAAAATAATGAAATTCAGAGCCCACCTCTCCCATGATGGATGGATTAATTATCACAACTCTCTAAGCATGGACCAAACAATATAAAAAAGAGGTTAAAATTCTGAATAGGCACTACTCCTAGCTAGGGAGGGATTGCATTAACCTTTTTTATTCATTCAACAATTCAAAGGCTCATCTTCATCCATGACTCGTGAAAGTCCCTAAAAGGGGTAAAATGTGTACAAAAAGTGAGATGATTTGGGGTGATTATGTGTCCTTAACTGGCATCAAAAAGTCTAGGGACTTTTGTCACACTGACAACCACTTTTGTCCCCATTCATAACAAGATGAATGAGTGCAAGTCCTTTTCAACGAATCCATCAACGATGGGGATTGGGGATTCCTATTACACATGGGGGGTAGAAACTACCAAGTGTGACAAAAAAGTCTAGGCAAAACGTTTTGTCAATAACAGTTATTCCCATATTGCACTTATATATACTTTTGTTAATCATAGTATACTTTGAATTCTAATGACTAATAATAATTTTCTTACCAGACAGACAGCTATGAATCAACTGGCAACGTAGAATACTTTAAAGTATACCTTTTTCCTTTTTAATTCTTTACCTTTTCCCCTCCCTTTTTGGTCAGAATAATGTTTGGTGACACTCGTATGTGTTCATCACACTTGCTTTGTTTGTTTGGAGTCAAAACCAATGGATTGATTGAGAAAAGATGGAAAAATGTATAAGTTTCAATCCTTCCACCATTTGGTAGGATGAATAAGAAACAACATGAGCCTCACTGCATTTAGCATTCCTTTCATTTTGGGAGGAGAAAGTGAAGGAAAAGATGTTTCGGCTGCATTAGAAAGGCTAAAATACCATTAGTTTTACATATTTATTAATTTTTATTAACGGTGTTTACATTATTTTATTAAAGTCCAACATTTTGCATGCATGTATGATCATGTGTGTCACATTAAGTACATGCAATGTATATTTTTCTATTTTTACTTTTTTCATTTAAAGATGTTTGGCTCTCTAAAATGTCTAATTTAATTGTTTAATTCAATGTTTTAAAAATTGACTCGGTGACTGACCCGGTCAGGATACTGGGTCAGTGATTGAACTGTTAGGTCATTGATTGGCCTGCATGACCCGGTCAGGATACTGGGTCAGTGATTGAACTACTGGGTTAGTGATTGGCCTGCATGACCCGGTGAGTTATTGATTGACCTGCATGACCCGATCAATGATCGAACCGACGAGTCACTGATTGACTTGCATGACAATGTCTTAAAATTTTTAAAACTTTTAAATCACTCTTAGGAGTCAGGACCAGAGCATAATAGAGAATGTGATGAGTGGTAAATTAAGGACTTTGTACACTATGCATGTTATAAAGAAGCAAAAGAGATGGTGACAACATACCACAAGAAGATTGCCAACATTGTTTTCTGAGTTGATCTAGGGTTTGATTGCAAATGGTTTTCTTAGCTTTACACTTTTTGGTGGGAAAACACTCAATGAATCTACAATATAAGAATAAGGTTTTAGTACTTAGAGCAGAAACTCATTTCCCTTTTTTAGTTTTCAAATAAATACTAAGCACTCAAAGAAACCAATTGTATACAATTAAAAAAAGCAAAATAAAAATAAATTACTCACCCCTAAATGACTCAAGGTGTTGTAGAGTATCAAAATCAAGATGGACAATAGAGGAAAACCCTTTGCTTGAGGCAGCCAACTCCATCATTTCCAGCTATTCATCCTCAATAAGTTCCATAGATTCCTTGGCCATTCTACGAGCAGTTGCCTTCTCAAGAGCAACTTTCCTTCTCTCTACTTCTCTCTCTTTGCAAAGCTCTTCTCTTTGCCTAATTTTCTCTACCCTCTAAGATAAAATATGTGAAAATTGATTAAATATTCTCAGATGTCTAAATATTAGTCCAAAAAAGGTTATCATCATAAGGCTTAAACACTTACTTTTAAATTTTCTTTCAGCAAAAACTTTTCTCTTTGCTCAATTTCACGTTTTTGCTCACGTCTTGCTCTTTCCTCCTCTCGCTGTCTCTCACGCATCAACCTTTCTTCTTTTTTTCTTTCATGATCTTGTCTCTCCATTTCTTTTCTTGTCCGCTCTTCACTCTATAAAACGCTAGATGAAGTCATGACGACGCGACGACAGCTGGAGTGCTGGATGGAGGTCGCGGTGGTGCGACGAAGCTTCGATGGAGGTACCAAAATCGCGATGAACACTAGAGTGCTGGACAGAGGTCACGATGGCACGACCAGGCCTGGACGACGAAGGCTGAGCACCACGGCACGACGGAACGGTTTAGAGTTGGACCCTGAAGGCTTGGTTGGACCGTTGGAGGTTGGAGGATTGGAGCTGTTGCATTGTGCTCGGAGGTTCGACGGGGAGAAGAAGCGAAAACTGAAGAAAAATAAAACCTAAAACCTAAGTGCAAAACGATGTCATTTCACTTCCAGGAGGAAAATGTTGACCCGATTCGTGTTGGTAGATCGATGGGTCGACCACAACTTGGCCGGATCGAACGGACTGAGGCGGGTCGTTGACACGATCGATTCAAATTGCAACCCGACCTGGTCCGATTCTCAGATCATGGTCAGACCAGCCGGGACGATCCGATTTTTAATACTATGGTTTAATTATAGTGTGCCTAAGTTGCTAAGTTGCCGTAAAATGTCCAGAAATACTATGCAGTGTGAAATAGTCATTATGATAACGAATTTGTGACTGTGCTTGCTGATCTTTGACTAGACACTGATCAATTTGTAACATTATTGATTCATCCAAATTTGATGACATTTCTCCCCATAACGGAATTTTGCATAGTGTGTGTTTTATTCATCTTTTCCCATGACATTACACGAGTTCACGTATGAATGATCAATTGATGATGATCCATATTTTGGAATCGTTCAGTTGCATTTTCTCTCACGGATCGATAAGGGCATCTGTGGTCACATGTGGTGTATAAGCATAAAGACAAGGCTAGTGGGTCTGCCAACATGTGCAGTGCAGTGCAGTGCAGAAAGCAAGCGTCACCATATAAACTTCATTTCATCGATTCAACATTTCTCGTTTTATTATTATTATTATTCCAAAAGAACAGTACACAACAGAACATAATCGAGTCTTTTATCTTTACATCTGCATCTTAATTTGTTCCCTTATATACAAGTTCCACCACAACACAACCATAATTCATAAAATAATTAGGAGGTATTTTTGTGTGTGTGTATTGTACATACCGTGGGACCATACTTGCTGATAACATGCATGCAGGTGATAGAAAACGACTTTAATGACCTTATCCTAATTCCTAGCTAATATACATTATTTTTTATATTGGAGTAGTAACTAAATTTGTGATTTATTTTACATAGATTTATTTCACGTTGTGTCCTCATTTTTTTGAAGAATAAAATGTCGATATTGAAATACTTAAAAAAAAGTATAAATGCTATTTAAAGTTTAAACTGCCCATATATGATTATAGGCCATGTCATTAACATTTACAAGCAGTGCTTTTAATAAGTTAATATAAGTATTTATTGTATTTTTGTAAGCCTAACAACACAGAGATCGCGAACTATAGCATGAACTAAGTGACGATTACGGGTCTGTCAAAATAAAAAGTGACGATTAAGACAGGCAAGAAAAGTGCGAGGATGGATTTATTTTTCTAAAAGCAATTAAATCAAAAGTATAAAAAAAATGGTGTGGTCCAATATTATGCACTTTTTTTTATTTTTTTTTGGGGGGGGGGGGTCAATAAGTAAGATTGCTCTGCAATAAATCAGCTTTTCCGATCTCATATATGTGGAAGAGTTGTCTTATTTGTAAAATAATTCAGACAACATTTTTATTTATTTCAATTGTATAATTTGTTGTATGAATTATTTTTTATACGTAAAAATAGGTGTTACCAACACACTTTTCATTAACTAAAATTTATTTAAAATTTAAAAAAGCATGAGCAGAGGGTAGAGTTCGTTAATAAAGAGTAACACTAATTTTGTGACATCTAACAAATTTCGACTAAGAGAGGCTATTGGAAAAAAAATGTTTAGATAGTTGTGGCTACCATTTTTTTCTACTTGCAAATCCAAACCTCTCTTATTTAAATTGCATGATTCAATTACACGTTAACTTATAAAGACGTTAAAAATTTCAACCATATAATCAATATGCTAACTTAATTAACACAACATTTATATCTTAGTGAATTAATTACTACTGTTATGTTCTACTCTCAATGAAAAAAACATATATATTTGGTAAATAATTTTGTTATAAGAACATTTATATCTTAAGCATATAGCTTATGTACAATCTACAGCTTATGTGTGAAAAAAATATTTATTAAAAGAAATTAACCTTTTAAATGAAATTAGTCCTTAACTTTAAAAAAAAAATACTTTATAACCTTGTTTTACACCAAAATTAGATATGACGTATCCTATGCCTTGTAAAAATTTATTCAAACTAGTAACCGTCAATTACGAACATTAACATAAAGCTTTCTTTCCATCTACTCACTTAAACTCTCCTTTTGACTCTCAAGATTATTAAATAAATCTTCATGAAACTTTCACATGGACAAAGTTAGATAATATGCATAATTGATAGCACATAATGATTACAGTCCTCATTGTTTAATTTGCAAAGTCACGAACGTAATCAAAATCATATTACAGTGGTGCAAAACTTATAAATCCCAATATTTTTTATTTTTTATATTAAGGTGCTATAGGAGTTCTGGGACTTCTTTTATTAATGTTTCCCGTCGATTTAAAGGAGGATTCATTTACGCGGCAATGAAAATAATGAAAGGGTGCCCCAGTCAGATGATCGAGAGTATGGCTAATTAAAGTACTAATATAATTATCAAAATAAAATAATGTTTTTTGTTGGACAGAATAAATCTTAATGGGATTCGATGTCAAATTCTTAAAAATTAAATTGTTAAAATAATTTAATCACAAATAAATATTTTATATTATAGAATTGTGACAATTACATACTATTTTTTACATGATTTGGTCATTATGTAAAAGAATTACTACCTTCACTTTCTTTTTATCCGTCACTTGAAAAAAAACTATTTCTCTTTATCTTTTATTTTAAAATTTCAAGATGGCATCAACTATTACTATTTTTAATTATACCCTTAAAAAGAGATTTAAAAAAATAATAAATAAGATATGTAAAAAAAACAAATAACAAATGATTTTAATAATAAAAAATAATTATTTTTATTAATATATACACTATAACTTTAAATAGTAAAAAAATAAAAATAAAAACATATTACTTTTATTAGTTTGAGTGATATCGAGTTAAGATTTCTTAAGTAAAGGAGAAATGTAACCACATATTTTTTTTTATCTAAAATATAAGAAAAAAACTTGTTGTCATAATTTTAAATATAAAAAAAAATCAACTAACTTTAACTTATGTAATCAAATCATTCCTAAAAGGATTTGTATTTAATTGAGGTTTTGTTTATAATGATACACTCTTTTTTCTTGAGATTAAGTTTCAAGAGTAAATATTTTAAAACATAATTTAATTTTTTTTATTGAAATTGGCATAATTTATTATTATAATTTTTTTTAATAAATAAAAAGTAAGTTGCCTTTTTTCTTATATATGAAATCGAAAGGAATAACACACTCTTTATTATTAATTATAATTATTAAAAAATACAAATTTTGGTGCATTAATCTCTTATTTAATTTTCAATAAATTTTAACAATAATAAAATATGTATTTCAAAAAATGTGTTAATATTTGTTCTCAAATAAAATTTGAAATTTTAGTCAATGAAGAATTATAATTAAAACTATCTAGTTAAGTTTTCCAAGTATATACTATTCGTAAGTATTTTGTAACAATAATATAATATATTTTTTAATAATGATTCTTTTAACAAATTATCATTTCTGTTTAGAAAATTAGCCACGTTATTAAACATGTCAGATATGGAAACGAAATAAAAGAAAATAAAGATTGCTACACATTAGAGTTATAAATGGAATAAATTAATTTTAAAAATATAAAAATTACATACTATAATTTTTAGATATTTTAATATTATTTTCTAATTAAAGTAACAAATATTTGCATAAAAATGTCAAGATAAAAAATTAATTATAATTTAGAGAATAATACCAAAAAATACTTATAAAACTGCATTTAAATTTTCTCCATTTTGTAGTAAAATTTAAGCTCCAAAGTCCAATTTTAATAAATGGCTTTGTCAGTTTGACACAGTAAGAGAAATAATAGAAATGGAAATTTCAATAATAATAATAATAATAATAATACTGAAGCAATAATGAGTATATGTCCCTTTTCGCGTCCCTGTGATTTCGGACACGCGTAAACTCCACCAAATGGAAGGTCATTCTCGTCTTTTCACTCAACCGCCTCCGACAGCCTGCGCGCGAATGTCCCCTTTCCCACCTTTTATTTATTACTATTAATTTGCGAACAAATCAGAATCGCTACCTCAGAAATTTGCTAAAAGTAAAAATACAAAAGAACAGAGAGAGCATAGCATCCATTTGATTTAATTGAATTCACTAATATCCGAATTCCGAACAACGCAAACAAAATGATTCCAATAATAATGATAAAAAATGAATGCTAATTATTAATTATACTAACAACAATATTAATATCAGTTCCCTGCATCAAGATTCAAGATCGGCCATGATGCTCTTACTTCACTCCATTGACATTCAATTAAACAACTAAACCAAACCCTAACACTCTCACTGTTCACTTTCACTCACTTCTACCTTCTTCTTCTTCTTCTGATTCCATGGCTTTCAGGTTCAACAGTGATCGTTAGATCACTGATCATAGCAATGTGAATGAATAAGTGAGTGCATTGGCGTGTATGTGAATCAAGTCAAGTACGTGTGCAGACAATGCCCATTTCGCTTTTCTCTTTGATACCAACTTCTGCTTTTTTTTCCCCACAGAATGATTCTTTGCTTCCTCTCCTTCATTACTCCTTATTCTTATTCTTATTATGTTTATTTTCAGCTTCATGTGCTTTCTTATTCTTCTTTTTTTCTCTGCTTCCAGTTGGTCTGACTGAGAGCAACTGCTGGCTACTTGGATTAGAGTGAGTGGACATCGGTAAAGTTTGCTGCTTTGAGCTCAAATTTCAAAAGGGTTGTTTCAGTTTTAGACATGGAACCAGCTTCTGTTTTTAATTCAGTAATTTTTTAGTTGCCGTTTTGTCTAACTGGTTGGCATTGACTGGACCTGACACAGATCTTGTAAGCTGTTGGCATTGGGATTGGTTAGTGAAAAATGAGATTGTTGGAGTTTGGGTGTGTGTTGATTGTTCTATCTGCACTTCTTGTTTCTGGGGATGCTGAGGTTTACATAGTAACTGTTGAAGGTGAGCCTATCATAAGTTATACTGGAGGTATTGATGGGTTTGAAGCTACTGCTGTGGAATCTGATGAGGAGATTGATACCACAAGGTACTTGCATTCATTTCTCTCAACTCTTAGTACTACTACTAAGAGTTGTTCCTTTGGCAAGTTTCTTTCTTCAATAAGATATATTTACTTTTGAGTCTTAGATTGGACTTGTTGCTAATTTTTTTTTTTTTCAATCTTTATATTTATCTTTATCGGCAAATGGCAAATGTTAATTTGTTAGTTTTGTTAGAAATGTTAGTCGGGAATTCGAATCTGTGACCTCTCCCTTCTCCCTTCACCCTTCCCCCACCACTGGGCCACTTGTTGCTAGGTGAGGTGAACACGTGAATAGGTTTTTGAAGAGTCTAACTTAATTCCTTCCCGAGTAAATTTAGTTTAGACCCTCTTAAGAAGTAGGTAATGGTTTAATTGTTCAACTACTGCTCATAAGTTATTCTTCGAACCTGAGTTATATGAAGTTATTCTTGTGTAGGCTAAATTGTGATTGTGAACAATTTGTTTACAGCTGGTGCTTTTTTCTTTTCTCTTTGTTTTCAAGGATAACAATGCAATGATCACCAGCCCACTTTGTTTTGAACAGTAATTTTCATTTTACAAAAAAATAATGATAGTTTTTGGCTGTTATTTTTTCTCCTCTAGTATGTGATGAACCAAGAAATGGATATTGGCAAGTGTGGTTGCTCACCTTTTATACTATTTTAAACTTCTTCCAGTGAATTGGTTACTTCTTATGCTCGCCATCTTGAGAAAAAACATGACATGCTGCTGGGGTTGCTGTTTGAGGAAGGGACATACCAGAAACTTTATAGCTATCGACATCTTATAAATGGGTTTGCTGTTCATATTTCACCAGAACAGGTGAAGTCTTCTTCTTACTTCATTCCTTCTATTATTCTTTAATTAACTAATATATTTTGAATTCAGTTCCTCACTCTAATTTCCTTATGCTATCCCTTTATATTAGTAGGCAGAAACTCTAAGACATGCTCCTGGAGTGAAATCTGTTGAGAGGGACTGGAAAGTGAAGAGACTTACAACACATACCCCACAATTTTTAGGGCTTCCCACTGGGGTTTGGCCAACAGGAGGTGGCTTTGATCGGGCTGGAGAAGACATTGTGATTGGACTTGTGGACTCAGGGATCTATCCTCATCACCCAAGTTTTGCAACTCATAATTCTGAGCCATATGGGCCAGTTCCAAAGTACAGAGGAAAATGTGAAGCTGATCCAGAAACTAAAAGAAGTTACTGTAATGGGAAGATTGTTGGAGCACAACACTTTGCTCATGCTGCAATAGCTGCTGGGTCATTTAACCCTTCAATTGACTTTGCTTCTCCTCTTGATGGAGATGGACATGGAAGGTTTGGCCCTGCCACCTTTTTTATTTATTAACTTCTTCCCTCTGAATTCTTCACATGTTCCCTTCTCTACAAGATTGAAAGAGATCATAACATGTCATTTCCTTCTTACGAGAAAATCATGAGAACTTAAGAGTAACAGTGGTTCTTCATCCTGTGTCTTAACTCACAGCATCGTGCTTAAAGCAATATATCTTCTAATTTGATAAACTTTTTTAACAATCCTCTGTTTTCCATGCATCGTCATCCGGCAGTCATACAGCCTCTATTGCGGCCGGAAATAATGGAATTCCTGTGAGGATGCATGGCCATGAATTTGGGAGAGCGAGTGGGATGGCTCCTCGTGCAAGGTAAGGAATAATACCCTTGGTTGTTTTAAAATTGGGAATTACAGTCCTTTCTGTTACATTAGACATTTGGTGTGTCTTTTTCAGGATTGCTGTCTACAAGGCACTTTATAGACTGTTTGGAGGATTTGTTGCAGATGTAGTTGCTGCAATTGATCAGGTATACAAGTATATCATATTTATACATTGACTTCAGAATTCATGAAATAGTCCTTACCTCTCACCCCCCCGCAACCACTCAAATTACTTGCCCTCTCACCTTGGCAATTTGTTCACACTAGACTGCTTATGAGTGGATATTATTGCAGCAGCACTTTTTCTTTTGCTGTAAATCTCAGCATTCAACATAAAATTCAACAATTTGTCTCAATAATTTGTCACACAATCTCATATTTTTTACTGTTGGTATTCTATCTCAAAATTTCTAATTTACAAAATTTGAGTGTCTACAGGCTGTATATGACGGAGTGGATATACTCAGTCTTTCAGTTGGACCCAACAGTCCTCCAGCAGCCACCAAAACCACATTTTTGAACCCTTTTGATGCTACACTTCTTGGAGCCGTGAAAGCTGGTGTATTTGTTGCACAGGCTGCTGGAAATGGTGGTCCTTTTCCTAAGACATTGGTTTCATATAGTCCATGGATAGCATCTGTAGCAGCTGCAATTGATGATCGTAGATATAAAAAATCATTTGATCCTCGGAAATGGAAAAACCTTAGCCAGAATTGGGTTATCACGTGAGTTTTCCAACTTTTGACTATGTTGTCTTCAGATATAATTGTAATGGATTGCCATTGAGACTTGGGAGATATAATGTGGAATATTTTGGATTAAATTTTCTTTGTCGTTGATGAGAACATGAAAATAAGTTTCCCCTTCCCAAATAAGTAAAGAAATAAAATGTAAACAAAAACACATTTTCAAGTAGAACATGTCTTTTACTGGTTACTGCTTCACTTTAACTTTGTTTTCTTGGGTAGCACTAAAAATAGAATTAAAAAAAACAAGATAAAATTGTCATGTTGGTACTAAGGTATGACATATTCTTCCATATTTTCCTTTACTATAGTTGGAAAAATGCATTTACTATCTTTAATAGGGTCAAGTTAGAGTAGTAGTCAAAATGAAAAAGTTTGGCATTACTTCAATGAAGTTTCGTTTATTAAATATGTATCACATATGTTAATTTTGTTTTTTTTATTAGCATCCAATTTAGGTGGTTCAATGCATTTTAATGAGACAAGTCTCATCCCATAAGTAAAAAATATGTGCAACATGTTCTGTTATTTAGCTTGCAAATTATTTTTTATTTGAAGCTGACTATCTGAAATACTAAGCTCTGACTACTTAATGCTGTGAAATGTTGGCAGACTGGTATACATATTGACTACCTTCACCAGTTTTGTTTGTTTTGTTATATTGGGGTTTGGTAATGAATTATGTTGGTTGCAAATCAAAATTCACGAGTTCTTCCTCAAGCAATAAGGTCTCTTCAGTGTTTTGTAAATTCAAGCTTACATGGGAAAGCAAATATATGGATGTTAGTTCCCCTTGTATACTTTATATACTCACTATTCAAACTGTATTGCTAAAATATGCATAATGGCTTGTACAGCTTCCACACATTTAAACGAAACATACACATTGGTTGCCGCAAATGATGTGTTGCTAGATTCTTCAGTTATGAAGTATAGCCCCACAGATTGCCAGAGACCGGAGCTTTTAAATAAGAATTTAATAAAGGGCAATATTCTTCTCTGTGGATATTCCTTCAACTTTGTTGTTGGCACTGCATCGATCAAGAAAGTCTCAGAAACGGCAAAGGCCCTTGGTGCAGTTGGATTTGTTCTTTGTGTTGAAAACGTTTCCCCAGGAACAAAATTTGATCCAGTCCCTGTTGGCCTTCCTGGGATTCTCATCATAGATGTCAGCAATTCAAAGGTAATCAGACTCATCTGTACTGGTGTATCTATGTAGAGGTAGATTGAGTTTGAAGCTAAATCCATTTTCTCTTGGCCATTAATTTTTTGGCTGAATTGCAGTTTTGATCCTCCTAGTTTTCCAAGTTCATGATTTTGGTTCCCTTGATTTTTAATTGTAACATTTGGTCCCCCTGGTTTTATAAATTTGTGATTTTGGTCCCCT
Organism: Glycine latifolia; assembly: GCA_013407115.1. Lineage (NCBI taxonomy): Eukaryota > Viridiplantae > Streptophyta > Magnoliopsida > Fabales > Fabaceae > Glycine > Glycine latifolia. The sequence continues at coordinate 5,061,351 of CM023957.1, forward strand.
TGATAGATTATCAACTAATAATTGTGATTATTAAAGATATTAAATTAATTATAAATTAAATAAAAATTATTAATCATTAAAAAACTTTAATAAAAGACTATTAACCCTAACGTGGTGTTACTGCCAATGGAGTTGTGTGCGGCACTTCATTTTTTTTTTTCTTCTTCATTTCTCCCCTCCTCCTTTCACCCATCTTTTATCTTAGTTTTTTTTTTTCCTTTCTTTGGTCTTATTTCCCTTTTTTTCTTCCCCTCTCCCTTTCTCTCCTCTTGTCTTATTTCCAATCTATCATTGGATTCATTTACCACTGATCCCAATTAACTTGGGTTAAATGTGTTGTTGATGTTGATGTTTATAATTAACTTAGTAACTCAATTAATCAAAATTATTTGGAGGACCAAAATCACCAATTTATAAGACTAGGGGGGGGCCAAATGTTACAATTAAAATCTAGGGAGACCAAAATCATGGATTTGAGAAACTAGGGGGACCAAAATTGCAATTTAGCCTAATTTTTTCCACAGTCAAGTACTTATCTCGGCTATCTCTGTTTTTATCTCTCCCTGTTCTACATTTCCATCTATAATTCTTTTTTTTGTTTATGATCATAAGTATGCACTATGTATCATTTGATTTAATACTTTCAAATTGTTATTTTTCAGGAACTTATAGATTATTATAATATCACTACACCAAGAGACTGGACTGGGCGAGTAAAGAGTTTCGAAGGTAAAGGTAAAATCGGTGATGGTTTGATGCCTATTCTGCATAAATCTGCACCACAGGTAGCATTATTCTCTGCTCGAGGGCCAAATATAAAGGACTTCAGCTTCCAAGAGGCAGATCTTCTCAAACCAGATATATTAGCTCCTGGTTCATTGATTTGGGCTGCTTGGTGTCCAAATGGAACTGATGAGCCAAATTATGTTGGTAAGTAATGGCTTGACTAAATTGTCTTCTTTGTTGTTACTTGAAAACTTCTACCTACAATTATACATTTCAACCTCATGACCTGGGCTTAAGCTCATATGGGTTGGTGAGGTGCGGGGTCTGAGGTTCAATTCCAAAGTTCTCAAAAAATTAAAGATCTTTGAACTTGAATTTGTTTGGAGCAAGTGGTTGGTTGGTGATATGCTGCTTTGAACCAATTTTTTTTTTTTCTTTTCTTTTGTTCTTGTGGATAGTATGAGAAATTCATGAATAACTGACACAAGACAAGATAACCAACTAGACAAGAGACGCTCTTGCTAGAACAAAGTGGAAATGGTAAATTGTATAATAAAACCTGTCAAACTAGGAATATTAGATACAGATGTTTAGGGTTTCTCTTTGTTTTGAGCTTACATATAAATAAATTTAACTCCTAGTAATTGATGTTCTAAATTATTGGAAAATGTATTAGGATTCTCTCATATTTTAAAAGAATAACTGCATGATCAAGGAAGCGAGGGAGGAAGGTAGAAGAAAACTTACTGATATATTGCATAATTGATTCATTTTAAGCAATTTTGCTTGTGCAGGTGAAGGGTTTGCCATGATATCTGGAACCAGCATGGCTGCACCACATATAGCTGGAATTGCTGCTCTTATAAAGCAGAAGCATCCTCATTGGAGCCCTGCGGCCATTAAATCAGCTTTGATGACTACATCAACAACTCTAGACAGAGCAGGAAATCCTCTTCTAGCCCAGCAAACTTCTGAATCAGAAGCTATGAGGCTGGTCAAAGCTACTCCTTTTGATTATGGGAGTGGACATGTTGATCCTACAGCTGCATTGGACCCTGGGCTCATCTTTGATGCAGGTTTTGTTCTTATTCCGCAGTATAACTATTTTCTGTCTTAGCATGTTTAAATTCCCGATTTGAAAACATGTATTTGTTTCTAGTTTAGAATCCCAATAAAACTCATGAACTTCTTTGAGACCATTTTTGGCTCGTTGGTTACCAGAAGTTCAATAGAAAGAATCTCTATAACGAGTGGAAATGTAATTATAGCTGTTAAATATGTCTATCCAAAGCTGGAGACTTTACTTTCTCTCTTCCTCTTTCTGCATTTGTTTGCTATTTACTCAAACACTATATAACAATCCATCATGGATCACGGTGTAAAAAACCTTTACTCAGCATATTCTAATAAATTTGCATCATCAATTTTGCAGGATACAAGGATTATATAGGCTTCTTGTGCACAACACCTACCATTGATGTTCATGAGATAAGGAACTACACTCACACCCCATGTAACACCTCCATGGGCCAACCATCAAATTTAAACACCCCATCAATCACAATTTCCCATCTTGTGAGAACTCAAGTTGTCACGCGCACGGTCACAAATGTTGCGGAGGAAGAAACCTATGTGATCACAGCCAGAATGGAACCGGCTGTTGCCATTGAAGTCAACCCTCCAGCAATGACTATCAAAGCAGGCGCATCGCGTCAGTTTTCGGTGTCACTTACAGTACGCTCAGTGACAGGAAGGTATAGTTTTGGAGAGGTTTTGATGAAAGGGAGCAGAGGGCACAAGGTGAGGATTCCTGTTCTGGCCAACGGATACCGACGATAGATAGCATAGTAAACTTTGGTCAGCGAAGGAAAGGAAAGCAAGTGCGGCTTGTAATATTCTTTGTAACTTGTGGGGAATAAGTTATGGCGCTACATTTATTTGTCTAAATATATAAATATATAGTTAAATTATGAATAGGTGTAAAGGTAAGCAGGTGTAAGGGGTCACTCCTAGTTTCTTCCACACATAGTTTGCTTATATTGTCTAGTAATTTTGTTGGAATGCTTCATCACAAGTTTTAACCTGTATCTGCCCCATTCCCCAAAAGTTCGTTGCTTACTGCATGTGTAATACATGAAATAATTTGTATAACATAAGGTATCAATGGCACAGCGTAAATCCTACCAAAGCTATTGGCTAGTTAAATTCAATTGCTCTTATTTCAGCGGTCATAATTTGAAAGCAAATTACGGCTTTCTTTGAATACAAGGAACTGGGTTTTAGGGCAAAGTATAAATGTCAACCTTTGTTAAACGAAATGTTCCACAGAATATGATATACATCAATGAAGAGTCGGTTTGATATGTTCCACAACCGTTATTTCCTTTCGTTTACTTCCTTCCATTCTCCTGACATCCAAACCTCTTCCTATGTAGGTTTGATGTATATATTATTTCATGATGCGATAATATCACAAGCAAGCTAACGTATACTAAGCGGTAGACGGCACTTGCTGCCTGTAGTATGTATGTTGAGTACGAGGTTCTTTTGTTGTTAATTAGCTTGCTTAAAATAACAATTTGAGGTGATTAAAACCTAGAATCTCAAAATAATTAATGTGCTTAGGGTGTGTTTGATTAAACTCCTTTGGAAGCACTTCTACAAGAATAAGAAAATGAGATGAGTTTTTTTATAAGTAAAAACAAGTTTTCCATTAACTAATTTTTAGAAACTCACCGATATAACTTCTCTAAAAGATGAGATGATATCTATAAATGAGCTAATAGAAAACTCATTTTAGCTTATGAAGTTCATTTCATTTTTTTCTTCTTTTAGAAGTGCTTGTAGAGAAGCTTATATCCAAACAATCCCTTAATAATTAACTTAAAAGTGTGTTAATCATTCAATGTTGTAAGTAACCCCAAGAAAATATAAATGTTTAAGGAGTATTTGAAAAACTAATTAAAGTAAGCTTAAAAATGAAATTTATTTTAATAATTTTTGTTTTTACATTTCTCAGGTTAGAGAACATTTAGCTATATTTTTCTTAGTTAAATTTTTTACACACCTTTAGTAGTTGAGCTTTTTTTTCCATGATGATATCAGTATAAAGTAGTTATTATTAAAGGTGATTACTAATTTTTATTGGAGATCATGAGCATACATAAGATATGCATTTTTTAATATAATTTATTTTGTATCGAAGGTCAAAAATAAGATTAAGAATCATTTGACTAAGGAATAAAAATCGTTATCGTTATGATTTATGCTTTCATATTAGTTGAACTTGTTTAGTAAAGTGATATGATATATTCACTTAAAAATAGAATCATTCTTTATACGAATTCTAGTTGAACTAATAAATTATACGTGATTAATACATGATTTGCTTGCATTTATTGTGATAGAATATTTATTCAATCTCTCTTCCAACTCCCAAATCTGTGCAAACAGCCAAATGCTACAGACTACTAGAACTGAAATATTTTTTCGAAAAACTATTAATGGAAAAACGCAACCCATATATATATATAGACGCTCAATTGTGCCATGTCCATCACATTCTGTAGCTCTATGGCCCAAATGATACAGTTTGTTTCCTTATTCTAAACCCCAAAGTATCAATAATCGGATTAGAGTACACAGTTTTTCTCACACCTCACTTCTCTCCGATTTGCGCTTCTTCTTCTTCTTGATCAACTCGATCATAAGTCGTAGAACTAGAAGGTACGTCCTTAATTTGTTTCTCAACAATTTCCATGTGTGTGCACCCGATCCATATCATAGTTGAAATAATTAGATGTACTGTTTTCGATTCAAATAGGGTTTTATTCTTTGTAAGTTTTCCCACGGCTGTTTTCCCGCGTCTTAAGAGGGCGGTTTTAGTGTTAAGTGGTATTCCTACGAATGAACACTATATTATTGTTTCTATATAGACATGCTAATGATGCTATGCTGGCTAATTACTCACACAATATAATATTATAATACTCTATGCCTTGGTTGTCATGTCACCTTAAAGCACGTGAAAACGAAACGAGAAAAAAAAAAGGGTTGAAAAACTTGGAATATTGTTGATGCCAACTCTAGTTCACTTCTTGCTGTACCTGTTTTTTAATTGGTTTCTCTATTTTCTTATCCTTTTTAAATAACAGGACTTTTCTTTTCAGTCTTAATATTGTTGATGCCAACTCTAGTTCCTTGTAAAATTATATTTTTTAATCTTTATAAATTATATTTATTTTATTTTTAGTCCTTAAAATATTTCAAATAATATTTTTTTCACTGTTTAAAATATTATCTAAAATACTTTAAGAATTAAAAATAAAATAAACATAATTTATAAGGACTAAAAATAAAAAATAATTTTACAACAAAAAATTAACAAACACTAAATTATAAAGTCTATAAATGTATTTAAACATTTTTTTACTATATTTTTTATCTTCACATTTTTACCCTCCTCGTTTTATTCGTGATTCGAATATAGACAAAATTACGCTGATGCCAGTGAGTTTCCCAGGGGAAAAAACAACGTTACCTTTTTTGAAAATGTTGTGTGCCTTCATACAAAAGTTCACTATCAGATTATTCATTTCTTTCATCTATGTTGTTGGATACCTTAGCATAAAACTTAATTAAGTCCTATATACAATAAGTTCAAATCCAAAGCACATTAATTTTATTAAAAAACCCGACGTACAATGTTTTTTTTCTTCATTTTTTAATACTGCTTCGTGCCGAATTTCGTGAATTTGGGTGGTTTAATACTGCTTTTTGGGTGGTTTTTGTAACACATACTACTACACAATACAGATGATTAAATTGTGCAATTAAATTTTCATGAATATACAGGAGCAGAATATAAACAAAAAAAATCATTTTTACATATTAATTTTTAAAAGTAATTTAACGTCTTGTTTAGTTTTTATAAATAAATAATAAATGTGACATTATGTTTTTTACATTTTAAAGTAATTATACATATATTTTTAATTATTTAAATATTTTTATTTTTATTTTATTTATACACACACAATGCCCGATAGACCTCCTGATTAATATAAATGTGACGGTAAAAAAAATACTAATAGAATATGTTTGATTGTGGATGGGTTAGGGTGAGGGCAATATGGAGGTAACCAAAGGGAAGGAAACTAAAATTGTTCTGACGAAACGCTTCCAATTGGAAGCTGAATCAGATTTAGAACCGTCTTATAGAGCCCCAATCTCCTACATCGCTTGTTAAGTTTACTCAATAACGTGCGGCCAGGATCAAATCTCACAAACTTCCAATTAAGTTTTCTCTAATCTTTTTTCCTCCAACTTGGACCTAGCAAATTACTACACAGTACACACTACTAGAAGCAAATTTCTTGGCATACTAATAAGCTCATCTTAAACATGTATGTTATTGGTTTTAAGTTTTAGCTACTCCAACAGATTGTATTGTATAATTGTCCCCGAGTTAAGTTTAGGTTTAGTGCTGTTAAAAAAAATGAACTGAACTGATGTCGAACTGAAGTAAATTGTGCTAAAAAAAAACTCAACTGTTTTGAATAAAAAACCAATTGGAACTACTTGATCCGAAATGAACTACACAACCTATGAGATTAAAAATGTGAAAAGTTTACTTCAAAATAAGATGTTTATTCAGAACAATTCAAAAAATTCGGATCAGTTTGAAACAGTTTGATTTGATTCAGTTCATCTAAACTGTTATGCAGTTCAATTTAGTTCATCCAGAGTTCTGTTTGGACGTTTTTACATTCAATTCTTTAGCAGTTCATCTATTTTGTCCACCCCTACTTGAGTTTGTTCATATAAATTTCTTCATCAACAATAAGACATAATTATAGGTACACCAAGTACTTATCTATAATTTTTTGCAATATCAAACATCGTGACAAAATTATGACCCTGACTACAATTTGTGTATATATATATATACACAGAGTAATGCATGTCTAGAGGATAAGTTTTGTGTATATGGTCACTTAGGCTTATGGTAACAGTTTAATAGGCAATGGGTATCAATGATAACATATTTAGACAGATGATAAATTAAAGTATTTTTGTGTTGTGTACAGCTGCCGCCTGTGTTTAATTTCACAAAATCTCAACTTCAATGCTATGGTGAATCATATCAGTGTACTGCACGTCTTCCAACTTGCTAAGCCAATGCAACAGTGGGCAGAGTCCACTGGACAGGTTCACATCAGTAGTAGCATGGAGCATATCTACCACACGCCCCACATCTTTTGGTGTTGCTCCTTATAATCCCACTCTTGGAGAGACCCACCATGTTTCCAAGGGCAATCTCAACGTCCTAGTTGAGCAGGTACTTAATTGTTGCTTCTCAATTATTACTCAACAACACTTTGGCCACATACCTTAGGACGCACTCTTTATTGAACATTTTCGATTTAATAATATTCTCACCTTTCTTGTGTCTGCAGGTTTCACTCAACCCTCCAGTTTCTGCCCTCCAAGCAACAGATGAGAAGGAAAACATTGAGATGATATGGTGCCAGCAAGCTGTTCCAAAGTTTCGGGGTATCTTTCACTTTCTTTCTAGGATCATTAGTAACTCAAATCCACTAATTAACTCATAGTTCAGACAGAAAAAAATGTACCATTACTATATAATTCTTCTCCAACTCCTAATTAACTAGCCAACTAATTAAAACCTGTCTCAGCGATGAACTTCCATATGTCCAAGGTCAAAAAAGTTATGGAAGTTTTCAGTTTGCATCAGCAAATTTATGTGGTTCATTGATAGACCAATCACGAGATGTCAACAAAGAATTAAGGGACATATTTTTCACATTATGCATTTGCTTGCCTACAAATCAGATGTCATAGTGAAACCTGGTAGCTGTTACTTATAACCCTTATAGCTTTGTGTAAAAAGTAGTTGTTTTGTTTTTAATACTTTGTTTAGGTGAGTTGGATCTGGTTTGTGGGTGCTGGGTAATTTGGTCCCTTTCATTGGGGCCTCCCCCCTCTCTTAGCCCCCTTGCCTCACCTTTTATTAAAAGAAAAAAGTGAGTTGGATCTTAGGGGTTCATCAGGTAGGGCTGGCCTCACAGAGTCACAGGATACTTAATTACAAATTACTTATTAACAAGTTCCTCAAAGTGACAGCAGGATTTGAAGTCATATCCATGTGAAATATGAATGCAATTTTTACCAACTGAATCAATCTTCATTAGCTTGGTGTAAAGTAGTTTCACCATCCATTCTATCAAGTGCCGCATTTCATAAAAGTATTAGTCTGCTCCTAGATGGTTCATGGTTAAATTGGGTGTGGAAACTTAACATGTTGTTCCCTTGACCTTATCCCAAGATTTATTCCATGCAAAACATTGCTTACAAATAATTAAACTGACTTTATCACAATTTAGCATGATTGTCTTGGAGTCTTATATTCTTCTCCAATAATATTGAACAATTATTTGAATTAACCTGTCTCAAGTCAATTTTCAAGTTCTAAATGTTTACTCGGCTAGCTATGTTCTGCGAATTCATACGAGTATTTCAAACTAAAAATGCAGGTACATCTATTGAAGCTCAAGTGCATGGTAAACTGCTGCTGAAGCTCCAAAATCATGGAGAAACATATGAAATGAATTGTCCTCACCTTTCAATTAGAATTCTTCCAGTTCCTGGGATTGATTGGGTTGGCAATGTTAATATAAGGTGCCTAGAGACAGGTCTGGTAGCTGAAATATCATACAGATCAAGCCATTCTTTTTTAGGATTTGGGGGAAGTCGTAAATTGATCAAAGGGAAAATCCTTGACTCATCATTACTCAAAGTTCTCTTCGAAGTTGGTCATTGGGATAAGTACGTCTAATCTCTCCGACTTTATTTATTTTTCTTTGCCCATGAAGAGTAAATTTATAATAAATAAATATTAATATAAAATCTTCAAGAATGCTATGCTACATTATGATTATAGTGACACATTGCTTATCAAATTAAATTATGCAGGACAGTTAGAGTGAAGGATACAAATAGTGGAGAAGTGAGAGTGATATATGATGCAAAAGAAGTCATTTCAGGGCTCAAAACTCCTATTATCAAGGATGTGGAGGTAATTAACTTCTGCTCTGTCTCCATTTACTTGTGATATTTAGTTACATCTACATATCTCCTTTCATTTATCAACCAATCTTCCTGGCATGGCCTGCATAAGGCTTTTCTGATTGGAAAGAATGTGCTTAGATAATTCATTCCGTGTAATGAAGAAAAACAATGCTCCTTTTAATAAAATAGAAATACAAATAAAATAAAATACGAAATCATTAAAATTTAAAAAGCTGATTTTATAATATAATTAAACAATATTATTAGAGCAACAAAAATCTGTTCGCAAGATGCCGTGCATGTCATCCCTTAAATAATCATAGAGACTTAAAACAAATTTTTTTGATATATCAATACAATAAAAAAATTTATTAGAGACCCAAAACAAAAATTTGATTATTAATCAAGGACCTCAAATATATTTAAGCTAAGCTTAATTTATCATGTTTAACTGTAGAGGATCCCCTCCCCTCCCCTCCAAAGGTGGATCAGCACAAGTAACTTTGAGTAATTTCTTTATTCTTGATGCGGATTTGAAGTTTATATATTAATGTGGATCAGAAAAGCTGATGCAAACATGCTATACGTGTCGGAACACTATGAAAGACGTGGTTTATTTTGCAACGCCTCTTATATAATGCTATACTCATGTTATTGTGTTTTTCAACTGAATTCATTGCACATAATTTTCTTAACATATAGCATCACTCACTTTATAAAATAACTTGTAACAACTTTTTAACATCGTGTGGTTGGAGATATTATGACTCTAGACTTTAGAGGAGTCGGTTTCCTTGTCAAACATGTACTATGGATAAAACTTCATCCTAGCCAGGCAGGCACATGCAGATATACATTGATCGTCTCTATCATTGTTTAAAGATTTTGATATGCTTGTTTTGAGTCTCAAAATGTTAACATGAAAAAATGGGTTATAGTTTTTTAAACATTTTAATTTGCTTTAACATTTTATTTTTTGGTAATTGTTATCAGAGTGTGTGGCCAACCGAATCAGCCCTTGTTTGGAGTGAGTTGAGCCAAGCCATTATGAACAAAGATTGGGAAAGAGCAAGAGAAGCAAAGCAGGATGTGGAAGAAAGACAGAGGAATATGTTGAGAGACAGAGCCATGAAAGGAGAAACTTGGTTTCCTAAGAATTTTAAGGTGTCTTACATTAAAGACATGTGGGAAAATGGATCTGTTCACCAACTCATAAATGGGTCCCTGAGGCCCCCATCATAGCTCAATAATTTGTTTTTATGTACTATGTACTGCGATGTCTTTAAATACCAGCCAAAACACAGTTATAGGCTGTTCAAAAATTGAAATGCACACTTATTTCTGGTTGGACAACAAATGGGTTGGGAGATTTATTGTTGTACTCATGAAATTCATTTAAACCTTAGTTATTTATTATTTTAAAATTTTAATATATATTGAGATAGTTTGATGAATAAATTTATACAATATAATTAGTACTACCAAGTATGGAAAATGTGCTTGATTTGCTTTGTCGATCCATGGAAAATGTAAACCTGAATGGAAACGTTCTAATTTTATTGAATAAGTTAATCATATAATAGCTTCTAAAGCCCTGCTGCAAGGTCTTGTAGCAGTGTTTAGATTTTCGTTGGAAAAAACTCGGAATTATAATTAGACATTTTGAAAATTTTACATGAAATACCTAGTAAGATAAACCTTGCGGTAATGAAATGAAGTTTGGATAACTTGAAGTGTTAGTTTAGATCTCATTAACTTTTAACTAAAATCTAACACTCCATTATTAGATTTGATCCCCACGACTTGAGAAACAGACTGAAATTATATTTGAGCAAATAATTTGATTAAGCATTATTTAGTAAATTTAATAACAGGAAAGATATATATTACGAAAATTTGTTAAATAAGCAAAATAGATATTTCAATAAATCAAAAAAATTAGCGCGAGACTATTTTCTCTTAACCAGACATCTCATATTCCAATTTTGAGTATACAGGTAGATTAAATACTTAGAATGAAAACTTTACCATCTATTTTAGTATAAATTAATTTTGAAGTATATAAAATATTTTTAAAATAAATACTTAATGGAGTGAAATATAAATTGACGGAATATATTAATTATGATCATCAATTTCTCATTAATTAGCAACGTATACTTTTTTGACCAATCAATTAATTTGAGGGAAGATATTAATTAATTAGGAAATACGTAATATATCTGTTGTGGTTTTTACGTTAACAAGGAAATAACTGTATGTATTTAGAATTCCTAATTTAAGTTCTGCAAATCAAGAAATATTAGAATATTTTTTTCTTATTTGAGGAAAATAGAATAAAAGAACCAAAAAAGCCAAATTTCTTACAAAAACAATACCTTTCTAATGGAAACAAAAAAGAACTTTTCAAATGTACTACCTGATCTACTATAGTTATTTTTTTAAAAAGAAAAATAGAAATTAGCATTCAAATTATTGTTGAATAAAATTGATAGTAACTGTTAAGGCATTGAAGTGTAGTTATTTACGATATATATATTAGGTATGAATCATAATCGGTAAGAGTATATCTCTATGAGACGTTAAACTCAAATATTATTTATAGATACCCCTCCAGATACTGAAATTCATGGTAAATGTAATATTTTGTAGAAAATACCAATATTTTTTGTAACATAGGTGTCCCAAATACAGAACCAACACAACCAGAGAGTCTTCACATTTTGACAAAATTTATTTGACAACTATTGATTTTGAAAGAACTAATATTAAAAATATTAATTCGCTTAAAAATTATATTTTAAAAGTTAGTCTATAAGAATTGATTTTGTTTGGATAGCAAAATAAGATCACTTTAAAGTTTGATATAAATATATTTTGGATAGTAAATAAATTTGTTGTGTTTATGCTACGAAATTGACTAAATTTAAAAAATGAAAAAAGTTTTTTTGAAAAACAATTAAAGCTTATAAATGGTCAATAATGGTGAAGTTAAATATTGCAAGAGAAAAGAAAATGTAATAGGAGATATATCTAATATTGAAGAGTAGGGAGATATCTGTCTGCATCATCATTTACTTGCATCATGTGTCTTCATGTTGAAAATTATAAAAGAAACTAAAAATTTATTTTAAGTTTCGTTATAGTTAGAAATTATTTTCTGTAATAACCAGACACAAATTAATTGTAGCAAACAACATATAATTAGAATTAGAAGCTTCAACTTTGTAAAGTACTACGTTTTAATTCTATAATCACCTATCGACTTTGTTTTCTCACAATTTTGAATTGTCGCCCACTCGCCCCGGGAAAATGCAGCTAGCTAGTCCACTCCAACGAAAAAATCTCTATACAAACACCGCTTAATTAGAGATGAATCTTCTCCCTTCCCCATTCATCCTTGAAGGTTCGCACAAGCAACCATAAACAAAATAAGTAGGACTAATTCTTATTTTATAAGTTAATTTTTATAGAATTGAATTAAATCTAAAATTTATAATATCAGAATCTATCATAATAAATGATTTTAAGTCTATTAAATCACCTATTATGAAGACGTTATCTTTTAATCCTTCAAACTTTACATTCAAAAATATTTAGTACTTTATGTGATGAGATATGTTGAAGATCTCACATTAATTAATAATAAGATCAAATTAATATATATATATATATATATATAAAAGTAAAGACCATCATTATTTTATAAATTGATTTTATATATAGGATTAAGTTATATTCAAAACTCATTTTTTAAAAATAAAAATGAAAAGTTTTCATTAAAAATGTACATTAATACACATTTATATGGCCTTTCTAGAGTGAATTTCAATAATAAAAAATTACTTAACTAAAGATTCTCTAAGGGAGGTCCTGCAAAAAAATAACTCTATATCAAGATGATAAAAAGTTTAATATCTCTCATTCTTATTACTCTTTCAATATTAAAAAAGTAATAAAAATGAAAAATGAAAATGTCCTTTTATTCAAAATGTCAATTATAAAATCTTCTATTTTCTACTTCACACCTTGAATGCACCGTTCTTATAGATATTAGATAGCAAAATTTTTAATACTGTAATAATTACTGTAAGGGGTGTAATGGACTAATATACTGGTAGTTATTTGAAGTAATACTAATTAATCACGTTCAATTCTCTCCAAAGACACTTTTTTATTTTTTTTATCATACACACTATTTTTATTTAAGTCCATCTCCGATGCATGTAACAGTGACAGTACGTGCCGTGCGTTTAATTTTACAGTTCTATCGATGGTAAACCCAATTAATTCATTTTCAACTTCCAATAAAATAGTGTGTCCTTACCTTAAATGATCAATGTCATATACCTAAACCTCTTGATAGTTAGGACCTACTCTATCTCTTGGTGATACTATATAGCTTCGTTTCGCGGCTTTATGATGGGAAGGGGATGTTTGTTTTTTTTTTTATTATCATTTGGGTTGAATTTTAAATTTTTATCATAAAAAAAAATTAAGTCATAATAGGTGTTAACATTTTTTATTTAGAAATCGTAGTATCGATTTTCTTGTATATTTTTTCTTTTTTAAACTGTGTAAAAAAATTTACAACTTTAATATAATTTTTTTAAAATATATGACTTTAAAAAGTGTAACCAACTTTTTTTACTTTCTTTATTGAATTCATAGTAATTTTTACAACTTCAATTAACTTTTTTATTTTTTTTAAAACCTAACTGTATGACTTTAAAATCCTAAAAATATTTAGGACTTCAAAATTGTAAAATTTTTTACGATTTTGAAGTCGTCACTTATTTTTAAATCGATAAAAAAATTATTTTTTTAAATTGTAAATATTTTTTAATTTAATTATTTAATAAATAAATTAAAAAATATAGAAATATATATCAAATAAAATAATATATTAAAAATATACAAAATATTAAATAAACATATAACAACAATATTAAAATTTTAATAAATATTATTATATTTTTTTAATTTTTATATGATTTTATTTAATATTTTTTTATTTTTGGTATATTTAATTTTTAATATATTATTTTATTTAATATTTTTTCTATATTTTTATATTTATTTATTAAATAATTAAATAAAAAAATTATTTATAATTTTAAAAAAACAAAAAAAGTGAGAAATTCAAAATCGTAAAATTTACAAGTAAAAATTTACAACTTTAAAGTTATATAATTAATTTTTTTATAAAAAAAGAATTTAAAAAGTTAAGTAAAGTTGTAAAAAATATTATAATTTTAGTTAAAAAAACAAAAAAAAACTATTACAACTTTAAAGTTATATATTTTAAAAAGTAAAATTTGTTGTGTCAGTTTACACAAATTAATAAATATTGTTATTATTTTTAAATCAAAAATTGTAACACCTATAACTACTTATATTTTTTTATAAAAATTTAAAATTCATTCTCAGGTTGTAATAACTAAAATAAAATGCCCCCTTCCTATCATAATAAGCCTTCGTTTCGCAGCTTTGGCGATCCTTAACTTGATGTTCATAAAAGAAAAAGGAAAAATTATGTGATTATAAAGTTCTAAACCCAGCTGGCAGGTTTATATATATATATTCTTAATTTCTCTCAGAAAGAGAACTCAGCGAGGTTCTGTCCACATGTAAGAGCAAAGGCCTTTTCTCCATTGACACAACTTGATAAAAAACAATCTGCACTGCACTGTTTCATTCAGCTAGCTAGCTGCTCATATATACCAATTGTGTGACTGTGTTCATCAAAAGTTTCAGATAAATGGTACGTGCATATTCTGATTCAATCTCTGTACATATTTTCTGCGCATCCTTACGTGCATTTTTATTTATTCATACATACATACATATATATATATATATATCCTTTCCAAAGTCTTGATATTTGCGGCACATTAAAATCAACAGAAACAAAACAGTATTTTGAGAATACTTATCATCTCTACTAGTACTAAGATGCATCAAGAGAATACTTTTATCTTGTGCACAACCCCATGTGTGGAATATTACTATGTATACGACAGAGACTTTTAATGTAAGAAGCTTCCAAGCCATGGAATTGCAACTTGTGCAGAATCCAATGTATCTTTTCGATTAACACTTAATAAAGAAATATATTACTTGCCAATTACCGCTGGGTTTGAATGTAATTTAACAAATAAAAAACATGAAGCTAAATTTTTAAGAAATCATTTTAGGCTTCAGTTTGAATTTGCTTTGTAATTTTTTTTTTTTTGGATAAACCAAAGATTTATTTAATCCAAGTGAATACAAGACGAAAAGACCAACGAAAATGAATACAAAACCTGTTATATATATCTCCCCTTTACTGTAACCTCACTGTGGACATGCATCTTAGTTCCAAAATGGCTTCCACATATGTTGTATATGGTTATTATAAAGCACTGCTATTTATGTGTACTGATGAGCATGCTGCGGGATTAGAAAACCAACAGGATAAGGAATAATTTTAATTACCTTCACCATGCATAAAAGATTTGCTTAATATCCAATTAATTATGTACCCTTCAAAATGTGTGAATTCCTCAAAAGCCATATTGACCATAAAATAGCAAACCATCTCACTTGCTAAAGTGATTTCTAATTTTTCTGGTTACTGGAAACATGTTAAGTTACTAACACTAAATCAATATTTAAGTGCTCAGTTACATGTTACAAATATTCAAGAACAGACCAATATTAAGCCACACTTTTAATGTTTGCTGTTGTAGTAATATTAAGTGCACGGTTACATCTTAACACTAATTCAATATTCAAGAACAGACAACTATTAGTCACTTGCATCTTACCTAGGAATTTAATGAATGCTTATTATTATTATTATTATTATTATTATTATGGTAGGAAGGAAATGCTAGCTTCATTTTAGTTGTTGGTCTTACTCTTCTCTTGATTGAATTAGTTTACTTGGTGTATGTACGAATTACGATGATATATATGTGGACATAAGAGAGAATAAAATCGCAACGCCCATTAATGCATGTCCCATTTTGGGATGAGTTGTTCAATGTTTCTTTCTGTCTTTTTCGTTTTTTTTTAGGGCACTCTTTTATTCCTATTTTGGCTATTTCTTTTATTTCAATGTTTCTTTCTTTTCTTTTTGCTATTCTTTTTCTTTAGTATATTTTTTTTATAGGAAAACAATTTAAACTGAATATCAAGATTTTATCAATTTTATCAATTTTATTTCAATTGTAATTCTTTAGTATATTTATGTTGAAATAGTGATTTAATAAAAGAAATAGCCGTAATGAAATAAATATACTAAAGAAACGTGTTTTTATAATGATATTCTGATGTGAATGATTTAATAACGATTTCAACATAATACTTGCCTGCGTGGGAGGGGGAGGGCTAGGGGAAAACATTTAATATTAAGATTGGTGTGTAGCATATTGATACACGTCTTCTCATATATAATTTGACTCTATCCTCCAATATAAGTCCACGTTTGAATGATAAGAACTTGTGAACAAAGTTTGAATATCACATCACATGTCCTGCCTGAAAGAGGAGCTTAGCACCAATTTTAGATTTTTATTTTTATCTACAATAATAATAAGATATATACCAGGTCGACCACCACATTTTAAACTGAAATTTCAAGATATTAATTAAGTTAATGGAATCTTTGACCCTTATAGTTCTCTCAGAATCTATTATTTATCATTGTAAAACTTTTATCAACGAACTTAATTTTAATTTTAATAGATTCCTAACTAGCCAATGTCATACATACTTGTGATTGTGAAATATAATGAAGTCTTCTTTGTATGTTTTCTTGTAGGACACAAAAATTGTGCTCTCAAAACCATTAACACTTGAAGGCCAATCAGATTCCAATGAGTATTATGAAGCTCCAAATATTCTGCATCACATATCAAGTCTCTTTAAGAATATGCGACAAGGATCTGATCTCTCATGCTTCAAGGCAAGTTATATAGAAATTAAATGATTTTGTTGAGAAAATTGTAGCATAAGAATGGTCTCCCAGTTAAAAGATAGGGAAAGCTTATGTTTTCTAAAATCAAACAATAATTTATATATATCCACTCCAACGAAAAAATTAAGTACAAGTTTAAATCTGTAATTTATCATAAATGAAATATTGCCTTATTCCAATTGGTAAACTCTTTGAAGCTTTAGAAATTGAAATGATGATATTAAATAAATAAAAAGACATTTAAATCCTTATTTTTTTAATTTTCGTTGTATTTATTTTATTTAATTCCGTAACTTGTGAATACTTAAACAAAGTTTTTTTCATTAATGAGTATATTAGAATTATTCTAGAATTCAATTCACTTAGAAAGTGGGATTCATCTTTAAAAGCAAATTGAGAAGTCATAGTTCTAAATTAAAAATGAATAATTAAGATTTAAACAATTATATAGTTTATTAATTATATATGGTTATGTATTTAATCATAAACTCAACTGTTAATTTTTCAACCAATAGATATCACTTTTTTATTTTTAATAATTAAAATAAGGATTTGATATTGAAAAATGTACTTTAAAAGATAAAAATATAATAATTATTATTAATTTGAAAAAAATGTGTGTCAAGTGTGTGTGGGTGGTTTTATGAATACACCTGATTTTCCAAAATACAACTCCTCACCTTAAGTCAAATCCCTAAAATAAAAGTAAATTAATTGGGCTATTCTAAAAGAATCATTGATAGGATAAAATGTTTGTTCTTAAAACATTTTGGAGGCGGTTGCTTCCTGCACTCTCATCATAGCTTCTTCCACTTTCCATTGCATTATAAAAGTCCTTTCCAAAATACAAATCTGCCAAAAGCTTTACCCATTGAACTCTGTGTCCAGATTTTGCCACATCTTTGTATTGAAATCTGTCCATCTTATTCAGTTTTGCCTTACACAAAAACATTTTGGGCCCTTTACGTTCCTTAGCTGATAGTGCCCATGGCTTCGTTAGGCCCATATTTTTCATAACAATCCATAACCAATCGAAAATGACATTTACTTGTTGAATCTGTATTATTTCACAGCTGCCACCTATGTTCAATATGCCAAAGTCACAACTACAGTGCTATGCAGAATCTGTATATTGCACATCATCAGATTTACTAAGCAGCCTCAACAGTGGAAAGACACCACTAGATAGACTTATATTAGTTGTTGCATGGAGCATTTCTACCATACGCCCTCTAAGGTTTGGAGTTGCTCCCTACAATCCCACTCTTGGTGAGACTCACCATGTTTCCAAAGGAATCCTTAATGTCTTACTCGAACAGGTACTAAGTAACTATGTTTTTTTATACCATTCCCACTTTGGCCTCAAAATTCTTAATTAAATACTTTATTATGTCACGGCCTTGTGTTGTGGCACTGCACACCTTTTTCTGTTTTTTCAAAGATAATTGCAATTATTGTATTATAGGATTTGCATGCATGCTTTGTTTGCAGGTTTCACACCACCCTCCGGTCTCTGCCCTTCATGCCACTGATGACAAGGAAAACATAGAAATGACATGGTGCCACTCTCCGGTTTCAAAGTTCAATGGTAAAATTCTTCAGCGCATATATATGGTGTGTCAAAAAATAAAATTCAATTTCTCTTTCATCTGATAGGTTTTTTTTTATGGACAAATATTAGTTGTTAGTATTATTAGTTTTTTCTCTTATCTTATCTGATAGTATTACATGTCTAGATAGATTGTATCAATTGACACCATATGTCAAACATGTTCCCATTCTTGTTTTTCCCTTAGTTGATGATTTGGAACATGGATGTTCTAATGTTGTGTTACTTAAAACTTTGAATTGTAGTTAAAGAATTTACTTATGCATAACAAAACCAAATATGCAGGTACTTCAGTAGAAACTAAGGTGCATGGCAAACGGCAGTTGAAGCTCCAGAATCATGGAGAGACTTACGAAATGAATTCTCCTAATCTGGTTGTCAGAATTCTTCCAATCCCTGGGACTGATTGGGTTGGCAATGTCAGCATCCGGTGCCGAGAAACAGGCCTTGTGGCAGAATTAAACTACATAGGCCAATCTTTCTTTGGATTCAGGGCTGGTCGAAGACTGATTAAAGGGAAAATCTTTGACTCATTGTCTATGAAGATTCTATACAAAATTGAAGGCCATTGGGATAGGTATCTCTCTTTGAAGTTTTATTAATTACTTATTTGTCGTCTGAAAGCATAATTTTGGCTTTTATACTTATTTTTTTTCATTTTAAAAAGCAGTGCTTGTCAATTGTTTACTTTCGTGATGTGATCCTAATCCTACAAAATGTTGCAGTACTGTAACAGTGAGGAATACTACTAATGCAGAAGCAAGAGTGATATATGATGCAAAAGAAGTTCTTTCTGGACTTCAAGCTCCTATTGTCAAGGATCCAAATGTAAATAATAACCTTATACGCCCCTCTATTTTTCCACATAGTATGGTCTTTCTTTTTGTCTTCCTTTATGAAGTCAAGTATCAAAAAGCAATTATACAACACTCTTTCCATAACTAAGACCTTCATTAACAAAGCTTATTTTAAAGCAATATCCTTTTGTCAAATTCTCTTGCTGAAATTGTGGATGCATCATGCATGTGAATGTCATCTAAGTTTGATATGAGACGTTGTTGTGCATCATGTCAGAGTGTGTGGCCAACAGAAACAGCCCTTGTTTGGGGTGAGTTGAGCCAAGCCATTTTGAGCAAAGACTGGGAAAAAGCAAGAGAAGCAAAGAAAACTGTGGAGGAAAGACAGAGGGAGCTCTTCAAAGAAAGAGAGTCAAAGGGGGAAAATTGGGTTCCAAAACACTTCTTGGTGTCTTATAGCAAAGAAGGGGGTTGGGAATGTTCACCAATTCAAAAGTCAGTCCCAAACGCCCCAATCACCACCTTATGAGAGCATGTTTGGTTTACGGTTGCAAAATTAAGTGAGGCAAAAGTAATTTTGCTAAACGTATCAGAACCCTTTCTTTTGCGTTCATTTTACTTTTATCCGTTGAATATGCATTAGAGCACATGCCAGAACATTTCCAATTACAAACCAAACATATACTAATTTGCCAACTGTATCGGTATATTTCAAACTGTTAGCACTATTTCTGTATGTTTTAAAAACTCTCAAAGACAATTTGATACTGTCAAAAGTCATCAATATATAGCTAGAGTGATCTGCTTGTTACAATTAAAGAGCAATAAGTCAACTACGTGTTATGAGTGATGAGCAGGAAAAGGAATCATCCAAGTTGTTTCCAAACAAAAGGAATATATTCATGATAAAAGAGAAGCACTTGCCTATGAAATACTACAACTTTGGTTATCCAACTCCAACCGTTTCATGAATCAATCATTTCCCGTCATTTGCGCTACCGAACAGTTATAGTACTATTTATTGCTAAAATAAATTAAACGCTAACTCGTGTATCATAGATACGCTAAAAAATTTGCAAGCTCCAGATTGTAACCCAAAAAATAAAAAATTTATTAGGATTTCAATAGCTGAACTTTCTTCTAATCCGTTTAAACCTGATTTATATTCATCTACAATTTTAATGAGCCGGACTAGGCGGATCTACAACAAAAAAATTAGCTCTAGTTTCTTGGTTTAGATCTATATATCTTGCGTAGCTTATAGTTAAATGAATTGGTTCCCATACCAAGAATAAAAAAAAGATAAATAAATTAACAAAACAAATAACTAACAAATAATCCCACCGACACACTAAATATTACTTAAGTACAGAAGGTATCATAAATTTAATGTTTTAACTCTTTAGTCTTAAATACAAATTTTAAACATACACATAATTTATAAAATACTTAATAGAAAACAATAAGAAATGTAAATATAGAGATATAAATAGACAGACAGATCGATCTGCATATTAACCAGCTTAATCCACAAACCAAACCTACTAAACTTAGGAATTCAGCAAACAAGTTGAAAAGGGCCTCCAATTAAATAGATCACATGTTTCTGGACCCTGCAACCTGCACAGATTGTTGGTTAAACATACCGCCTTAGGGTAGGACATACACACATATAGAGAGAGAGAATTAACTATACATTGCAATATAACCTGTCTCTCGTATGCTTATAGTTTAGTTGCTAGTATATGTTGAGTTTATGAGAAAAGATTTTGATTCAATTTTCACAAAATACATCATTTGAGAGAAGCCAAGAATTTTAAATATAATTAAATCTCAAATTAAAAATGAGTCCTATAATAGGTCTAAAGGGCACAAATTTATGGAAATACTTCGGGATCACACCCAAAAACGAAAGATACTAATTATGTGATTACCAAAAAAAATAAAGTTATTTGTAGTATATCTTAAATAAGTTTTGGATTTGAAATCTATAATATCCAGCGCTTCATAATTTGTTACTAATATAAATATATCCTCAGAGACATTCGTAAGTACATCTTTGGAAAATCAGATACAAAAAATATCAAATAAGTCTAATTCTCCTGATCATAACATGAAAGGTTCAGCAAACTCAAACAATTGTCTCAAATTTTTTTTTTTAAATCAATACACCGCCTTACATAGTCCTATCTGGCTGCCTCAATCCAAGTTCTTCCAAACATCATTAACTCTCTTGCAAATCCGATTCACTTCTCTTATGGAAAGGCTTCTCTGTTATGGTGTCCAAGATAGGTTTCCATGGTTGCACTTTACTAGGGCTTCTTCCTCCAATATTCATCAAACCAACACCATATTGCTCTGCCACCCCAACTCCACCAGGACTCCTGGAGGGTGAATTCCAAAATGTTTGGGTTTGGCTTGACAAAGGACTTGATTTCGCTATTCCGGTGAGTCTCTTTGCAAGGCCAGCCAGGTCCACCGGCGAAACATCGGCTTGTAGTACTGAGTATGGTAGCATGAAATACACTTGACCAGGTTGGAGGTTGGTGTCTCCATTCATTGATGTTGAGCATGGGGAAAGAAGCTGAGTGGAAGTGCAAACAAAGTGTTTTTTCGGGTATCCAATTACTTGCCTCACTGAAATTGGTTGATCAAAATCCTCTACATAACCATTGAGATGAACCACGCGAATATTCTTCAATGTGGAGGATGAGTTACATGAAAAACAAGCCCCCATCTCTCTCTATGTTAATTTCTCTCTTGGTGTAGATGCTAAATGAATGAAAATGTAGTGAACACTGATGCCTGTGGTCTTATGTTTATTAGTATAAATAAGAAATAGTATAGTGTCTGTGTTTGTGTATACAATAAACAAATGGGGTTTGACTTTGATGATTTAAATGATAAACGGATAAGTTCACGCTTATTAATTAAGCCTTTTAGAAATGAAATTGATGGGTTACCTAAGCCGTGCCTTTTTCTGACCACCAAGTTGTTTGTTTTACTTCCTAGTTCCATTATTATTTTCATCCTAGTTGTTTTATGCATGTCCAAAAAGTCAATAAATACATGTGAGAGAAAATAATAATTTTACAAAATTAATTTTATTATTATTAAAATCAGAAAGCTTAATTTCAGTGTTTTCAAACTAGAAAGTTTCTAAGCTAACCGTGAGAAATATGAAACAAGCTCCACTGTCCCCATTGCCCTGCTTAATTAGTTTAGTTTCTATGGCGTGCCGTTTAACTTTCTTAAGCTGATGGAAGCAGCTTTGAAGCTTGAAACAATCCAAGTCAAACCAATCCAATTAATGCATGAAGTGACAAGCCAAATAATAACGAGACTCTGCCACTTGCCTTATGAAAGAAAGAACTTGCAAGTGACAACTCTATTCACTGTATCTTTCTTTTCAATTTTTTTGATTAAATTCTTTTAAATTAAGCTTGTCTCTAAAGTTCCAATAATTGCTCTTTTAAGCCAAACCTGTTTCTAAAGCAACTGCAACTTATTCTTCATTTTTTTTTATAAATCATGTGTATTATATATCATGACAATCTATTGTATTCGAATCAGATAGAAATAGAATCACTCATAATTTTAAAATACAGTTACAGTAAGCCAAATAAATATTTAAGTTACAAATAGTTGCGAGAGAAAAACAATTGATGAAACTATGATGATTCGAAATACCTTTATTATAATTACGGTTGAGACCATAATTTAAAATTATTAACTATTATGAATAACAAAACAAACTGTTTTTCTAAAGTATTTATGGTAACTACATCTTCAAGACATACACTCAAAATTTATTAAACTTTAAGGATAAATGTTCTTACTCAGTATACTTTGACAATATCTCTCTTTTTAATGAATGTGTTTGTGGCCCTGGCAAGGTTGGCAACTGTGTATTGAGTTGACTTATTCTTAAATCTACATACATGGTATGTTAGTTTGCTTGACGGTGAAGATGAATTAAGTATGAAAAAGGCGAATCTGTTAGTATTAATTCTTGAAGAATTCTCAAATGTCAAAAATATTATTTCTTGTCTATTATTTTTCCTCAAACATGCTATTTTTGTTTTGCAACAAAGAAAATGTCATTTTCAATGTCAACCGAAGATGTATGTCACCATTTTATTGTATATGAGTACCATATCCGTGTGTACGCATGTATAACACTGTTGTTTAAGTGTTAAAGAGAAAATGTGTAAGAGATGAAAGAAAAGATATAATAGATATTTAAGATTTAAAAAGGAATATTGAAGTGTACTTATCAAAAATCGGTGTGATTAGTAAGTTTGACTAAATTAACCCATCTTAGACGAGGCTATTGAGTTTAATTTTCAGTGTTTATTGTTTTATTATATAAAATAAAATAAATAGATAAGTAGAATAGTAGAAGATAGTAGATATACCGTTATTATCGGTGCTCATAGCCCGGCGGCTCTCTCTCATATAAAAATAAAAACCAGGGGTCATCGTCACCTATCTTATGTCTTATTGCACTAACTTGGTCTTATTTAAAATTAATTTTGACATATTTTATTTTCATAATGAATTTAGATAGAAGTATTATATTTGTATTATATATGGTAATTTATATAATAATTTTTTATATTTATTTATAAAATTTTAGTTGTATAAAATATGTTCAGATTAATAACAAATCTAATTGAATTAATTTTAGTTCACACATTATCTAGTTTTAATACATATGAGTTAATGTTAATTTAAATAAATAATTCTATCAAAATTTTAAGTTGAATAAGGATAAATATAAAATCATCTCACAAATACTCCTAGAATAAATTGATCTTTATCAATCTCTTTTGTTTGCTCCGTGTTTAACGAATAATATTGGATTGCTATTTTTAAAGATTTTTCAAAACCTTTTTGGATAACTAAAAGGGAAAGTGGCTTCTGCTTATACAAATTTTAATTTGAAATTTAGTTCTTTCATTTTAATTTAATGGTTGAGACAAATCATTCTAATTTTATCTAAAAAAATCATATTTATATGATACACCTTATATATGTTAGTATAAACACTTTTTTTTAAGAATACGAGAATAACTAATAAATTATCTTATCAAAATTAAAAACAATAAACTATTAAGATTAAAATACATCATCTAATCTTTTATAAGCAACAAGTTATATAAAAAGAATCAAAGGAAGTACTTAAAAATTCAAATTAAAATATTGTACAAACATCAAATTTTTAAAAAAGTATCAAACAAAAATCAAATATATAAAATATCTCAATTATCATGTCCTAAAATATATTAGTTATCATTCCATCTTCTTCAATATTGTTGTTAGCTCGTCATCCACTATGATTGCATTACATTTACTATCATATGATTGTCTTTGCTGTTACCACCACCATAGCTACCACCTTGATATTGCCACCACCACCATTATGACCAATATTCGACATGACAATGACAATTATGATCATTGGATTAACACATCATTACCAAAGGTGATTTGTAACAAGTGTATAACACTTTATGTCCAAAAAGGTCTTAAATAAATGGAGTTTTAAAAAAAATTATGCGATTTTTTTATTTGAATCTTTAATAACATAGCAAGTCAATAGATTGTTAATATTGATGTTGCGTCATTATTTAATACTATTACTTTACTAGAGACTAAAATTAAAAAAAATCTTTTAAGAATTAAAAGCAAACCCCCTATTTTTATAAAAAGAAAAGGAAAAGGTCATTTAACTCAAAATAATACTACAAAATGAAACATTAGTGTTAGTCTCGACAAAAACAAAAATGCTGCTTTCATTGGGCCAGCCGCTGCAGGACTAAATTAAGGTCCAATACAAACTAATTTTCAACCTCAAAAATTTTAAATAACAGAATGGCTTGAAAAAAATGGAAGTTTATGATAACGTAATAAACTATATACAATAACATACCATTATTTTTATCATTGTTTGACCATAGCGATTGTTTTTATCATTATTGAACTATAACATTATTTTAAGGATAAAATATTTGGAATGCATTTTATAATATGAAAAAGACTCATTTTTTTATTAAAAATGCATTTTGTAATAGTTATGATGAGGAAGAGAGGCAATCTGAATATCAGGCCTAAAAAGCCTAGCAAACAATGCATTTTAAAATGGGTTCTAAATACAAAGAACCTAGTTTAGGCTTGGCCTGGACCAGCCTCATGAAGAGCAAAGGGCTCAGCCCCACACCAGATCACAAAACAGAAACCAAAAATAAATAAATAAAATAAAAGACAATAGAATAGTAAAATAATAAAATGTGAAGAGGTTCAATCGTAAGTTGTAACCCCAAGGTGTTGCTCACTATTTCTTCTCGCTTCTATGCTTCTGTTGATTTCTCCCATGTTATCTTGCTTTTTCTTATTCTCTCATTTTTCTTTTTATTATTTTTTCTGGTTTTTTTTTCCCGTGACTTTACTGATAACCATTCACGTATATATAGCCTGAGTGCCCAATGTGAATCACTTATTCGATCAAAGGTCGAAAACACTATCCAAATTATGGTACAAGCTCAATTAATTAATCTGAAATTCCTGAAGAAATTTGAGGCATTGAGAGGTGTCATTCAGCCCAACTTTAGAAAGCAAAAAAAATTGTAGGCCATTGGCCCAAAAGTTTCGTTTTGTATTCTGTTTTCTACAATTAACTTATCGGGTGTGGCTTAGTTAGACTATTTTAATGTTTAAAAAAATACATGGATAAAAGAGAATTGATATGATAAAATAAAAATAAATAAAGGCTAAAGTACAGTTTCCCACCTTTAATTCTTAATCCAAAATTTTGATCCCTTTTTTTTTGTTATTTTAGTTCCTACATTTTAAAAAATTCATAATTTTAGTTTGATTATTAATTTTTAATATATATTTTTCCCAATTAAATCCTAAATCTAGTATTATTTTAATCTATTGTAAAAAATAATTTAATTTATTAAAATATAAATAATAAATGTATACAAAATTAATAATTAGATAAAAGTTACAGATTTTCAAAATGTGTAGACTAAAATTACAAAATAAAATCAACTAAAATTGTGAATCAAGAATTAAAGGAGACTAAAATTGTGAAAGAATAAATAAAAGGGTTCAAAGTTACGATTTAGCATTAAATAAATGAATGAATAAACAAAATTGAGTGTTAGTAATAATTAAAAACATTCTGTCAAAAAATAAAAAATAAAAAATATGGAAATATCTTCGATCCAAAGTCCACACGCACATATTGAATAAAAGAAACACTTTTTTATTTTAAAAAAACTTTAACACGCCTTTTATATTATTATTGTGACTAACATTGATTACTTCCACATTTGAGAGAGAACCTAGTGACTGTTCTACATTTGGATGAACACAAAACGAATATTTACCCTAAAAGTTAAGATATATTTTAATAAAAAAAACAAAAAAAAAAGAACAAAAAATGGTCAACTACCCAATTGCATCAACTAGGAGGCTTGCCTAAATATCTTGAGAAGGATTGTCCCTGAGCTTCCACGATTCACCAATTATTGCCCTTTCCTTAATCAATGCCAGTGCCCTCCCGGAAGTTGTGTTCCAACTTAACATTCCCAAAAAAATCATTTATGTATGCTTGAAGATTATGTAAATCCAAATTTCCATTTAAAAGCCAGGAACGAGCTCAGCTTGAAGATAAGTGCAGTTTCGGATGAACCCAGTGCTAGCTAGTCAAAATATTAGAAAGCCTTTTTTTTTTTGTGATAAAATATTTGAAAGCTTTGCAGCTCAAAGTACGTAGTTTTACTTAGTTTGACTTAGATTAATCAAATATTTAATATATTGTTCGGATATAGTTCTAAAAAAGTATAATGTGTGTGTATTTATGTGTTTTAGATGGAGTTAATACTTAATAGCACAAAACTATACGTACAAATAAGTCACGAAGTTTAAAATTATGGTTAAATGAATCGAAGTGTGTATTTGTTTTAGGCTAATTCTACTTTTCGAAGCACATTCAACGCCTACCCTACTCTCACAATGAATTTGCGTAGAAACTCAATTAAAAAATGATAAAATTAAGGACTTAATTATATATATTTTAATTTAAATATCTAATTAAAAATTCCCAAATAATTCAGTAACTTACTAATTCATTTAACCTAAAATTAACTAATCACAATTTTACACACACAAAAATAGTAGTCACACACCATAAAATTGGTTTAATTAATCACATACATGAGACATATATCCCACATAGTGCACAAATGACGGTCAAAGTCAAAGTAGTGCCCACAGTTTACCATTATTTTTCTTCTTTTCTTGAGAATAACAGTTTACCAAATTAATAATATAACGAGCATAGAAAAGCTTAACTTTTGTTCATTATTAATAAGTCAAAGTCGAATTATTTATTATAATGTTACTATTGATAAGACCTAACTTTTAAAATTTATTTATTTTTTATATACGACTTATTATCTCATTTATTAATTATTTTTAGACTAAAAATATTTTTTATTAAATAAGAGAGATATTACATTAAAAACATTTAGAAGAGAGAGAAATATTAATAATAAAGATATTTTTTGAAAATATATGTAAATTTAGGATAAATTTATTATCACTAGGTATATTAGTTATTTTTTCTTCTAATTTTAATGAATTAAATAATTAAATCTTATAAATAAAAACGGATATAATTTTATTAAATACAGTTAACTTTTGGCATATTTGTGATCAAAATAATAATGCAACGACGTAATAGGACAATAGTTTTTTTTATGTTACTAATCGGACAATAGACTTAGACTAATTGAATTTTCTAGAAAAATTAGCTTTAAATAGATTATTTGATGATTGAGGCTTTTTAGTAGAATATGGGCATAAGTGTAAGTTTCTCTAGAAGTCTTTATAAAATAAGAAAATAAGAAGAAAAAAATGAAATGAGTTTTTTCATAAATTAAAATGAAATTTTTATTAAATAATTTGTAAATGTTATCTCATCTTCTAGAAAAGTTATATTGATGAGTTTCTAAAAATTAGTTAATAGAGTTTATTTTTTATTTATGAAAAAACTCATCTTATTTTTTTTCTTTTTATTTTATTCTTTTAAAACTACTTATAAAAAAACCTACCCAAACAAACCTATATAAATTTTATTATTTTACAAGAATCAGAAGGTAATTTTTCTTGAAATTAGTAAAATTATTATAAGTAGTAAAAAATATTAAAAAAATAGTGAAAGTAATTTTCGTTATTTTCTTTATTTCTTAGATAAACTTTTGAAACAAGTAATAAAATAAAAATAAGTTGCTATGGTATAATTAAATTTTTTTTTTCGAAATAAACTATTTATATTCTCACGAGTTATCGGACACAAATGAAATTAAAAAACTAAAATAAAATAAAATTGAGAATAGCTGCATCAATCAGATGGCTTGCAGATTGAACCAAGTATTGGGCAAGTAGCAAGCTGCCAGCTGCCGTTAGCGGCAAATTGACAATAATAAGTTAACATCTTTGTTTTGTTAGTCTTATTCAATTAAGAAGCCATGATGATGTGGTCTAATACAACGACTTTGATCAGTAAAAAAAAAACAACAACAACAACATCGACTTTGAAATGCATTAATGACAAAATATTTTTGATATTTCGGTCAATATTTTTTAGACATTCAATATCCCGAAATTATGGCATGTAATCCTTAGGATTAAAAGAAACAAAATTAGAGGATTTATTAAAGATCTTCATTTTTTTGGGTAGAGTATTCTTTTAGAGTCCTTCATTTAATTTTACCTTATTTAGATTAATTTATTAATGATTCTTTCAAATTAATCCTTATTTAGATTAATATATTCACTTTCAATCAAAATAATAAATATATATTTCTCATTTATAAAATAGATTCATTTTCTATAATATTTTTCCCTCAAGAAACAATACCTCTTTCTAAAAAAATAAAATAGTATTTAAACACCATAATTATATTCTTCATTTTTTCATTTCCTATAATATTTTTTCATCTCTTCCTAAAGTTATAGATTAAATTTTTGGAGATATGTCTTGAAATTATATATTTACTTTTTTAATTATAAACTACTCCATAATTTTTTTAATTAAAATGGTTTGAATTAATAAATTTACTTCTTTATCAAGCCAAAGTCTTGAATGAGTTAAAAAACATGCAAGAAAATCTTTGTCATCATGCGACGTTTTTTAATGATTATAATAATTTATACTTTTGATTGTTTATGTAAAATTTGAAAGTTTATATTTTCTCATCTCACTGTCAAAAGAATTACTAATAAATTAAGAGTATTAATTTTTCCTAACTTATACAATAAATGCATCTTGATTAATTGATTAATTTATATTTAGTAAATGATTAAATATTAAATCTTTGAATGAAAGAAATATTTTCCTAATTTAGTAATTTTCATTAAATGATGCAACCGCGTGGTGAATGGTTGATTAATAACAAATTTGACTTTGTTGAACATACGAAGCTGCGTGGTGATTGAGTCGCCATTCCAGACGTTTGGTCGGAACAAGCAAACGCGCCTGTATCGGGCGTGGGCCAAATTACTATAAATTAAAAAATACAAACAAAATATTTGATAAGTTTCTATAAGTATTTATTTTTAATTATAGAAATTATAAAATTTAAAAATATATAGTTCAAACAAAATATTTGATATGTTTCAAATATTTTTAATTAGAAAAAAAAGGAATGCATCATGGTATAAAATAGTTTTATAATGTGATTTGATTATTATTTTTGTTACATGAAAATATTATCATTTAATTATAAAATAATTATTATATTTTAAATATAAAAGACATATTTCATCAAACATTAATAATTTATTTAACAAATTAACATTTAAAAATACCCGTTCTTATTAAATATCTGTATAAAATCATTTAAACTAATATAGTTTTTATATTACAAAAATAATTTCTTTTTATAAATTTTAGATTTATACTAATAGTATATAGTATTGCATTTTTTATATTGAAATACTAGTTTTTTTTTTCTTAAGTGAGTCTTTCTCGGTATATCCAATCAAAAACTAATTCCATTTACCTGATTGTCAATTTGTTAATAAGTAAAAAAAAATTATATATAAAAATAATCAAATGTGAATTCTTTTTATAAATAAATTATTTTCTCACATATAAATACAACAATCATATATACTTTTAAGCAAAATCTTATTTGAGTCAGGTTTTATATATCTCAAAAAGAGAAAAATATGAAAAATCTAAACGATCTAAATGTAAATATGCATCTTAAAAATGAAAAAAATGAAAAATGTAAATGTAAATATATATGATATCTAAAAAAGAAAAGAAGGAAAAAGCGAGCGCCAACCAATGGAATGGGCGGCTGCAATGGTAACTTGGGTGACCCTAACAAACCGAAATGACTGTATCTGTTTCTGAGTTTGCGTTTGTTTCCAAAGGCTAATAACACCCAACAGCAACAGCAAGAGAGAGAGAGTTCATTTGGTTTTTTTCTTTTTTAAATTAATAAATTAATTCAGAAAAGGGTTCCCTTCCCTTCCTTTCCTTTTTCCATTCTACGCCCAACACAGTCTTGTCTTGTGATTCTTCTTCGTTCTTCCATTTGCCCTAGATTAGATATTTCTCTTCCTATCATTAATTATACTAGATTTGATTTTATTTTCCTTAATCCTTCGCCTGCTTTTTCATTCCGGGTGGGTGCTCTCTCTCTTTCCCTTTTGCTTGATTTCAAATTAATATCGTCGCTTATTTGATGGTGTAAATAAATTAGGTGAGATTGTTTAGTGTCTTGCAAGTTATTTTTCGTTATACACTCTCTGTCACCCAACAGGGGTTTCGATATCTTTTTTGATTTCGACCCCGAGGTAGTTGCCCGTTTCAATTCTAAACTTTCCAGATTTTTCGTTCGGATTAAGGTTGTTTTAGCTTTTTGTGTTTTTTGTTGAATATTAAGGTTGTTTAAGCTGTTACGATACTCCGAAACAAACTTCCCAATAGATTGGTTCCTACTCCTGTCCTGTTGTTAAAGTTTTTAACAATAGCTCTCTAGCCTGAATAAATTAATTGCTTGAGTTTTTACATGTTTCGTGCATTTTTTTATTCTTATTTTCCGGAACATTAGTCTATGTTCCTTAATTTCTTAATGTTGCCAATGTTTATTAAAATTAGAAGAAAGGTTAGGTTGGGTGGATGATGTGTTTGGGTCGTTGTATGATGTGTTGTTATCTGTCTCTCTTTTGATAAGGTCGTGAGGGTTGTTATATTGCTAATGCACTTTTTTTTTTCCAGATTTTTCTGCATCAGTCTATTTGTAGGGTGTATGTCCTTGATTTTGTGTGGGTTTGAGTGAGGGTGCATGTGAATGAAAAAGAAATTTGCTGAAGGTAATGCATTTGCATAGATGAAGACAGAAAAAGTTTGGCGTTTAGGCGGCATGGGTGATATGCAGATACTGCCTGGGTCTCGCCACCGTCCTCCCATGAAGAAGCCGATGTGGATTATTGTCTTGGTGTTGTTTGTCTGTGTCTTTCTAGTCTGTGCTTATATCTACCCACCGCAGAGCAGTTCGGCCTGTTATGTCTTCTCTTCCAAAGGGTGCAAGGGTTTTGTTGATTGGCTTCCGCCTATGCCTGCAAGAGAATACACCGACGAGGAGATTGCTTCGCATGTTGTGATTAAGGATATTTTGAACTCGCCAGCAGTTGTTTCAAAGAATTCTAAAATTGCTTTCATGTTTTTGTCACCTGGCTCTCTGCCATTTGAAAGATTGTGGGACAAGTTTTTCCAAGTAAGAAATTGTTACCCGTCTAATTTGATATGTTCAAGCTGTTGTTTCTCAATTCTCACTTTGGAAGATTGTTAATGTTCCTCTTCAAAATATTTTTGTTATGTATGTTTTATCACAAAGAAGATAGCTAGTTTGATAGTGTAGTACTGTGGTTTATATTCTGCATTTCTTTTGGTAAGAAAAATGGCTTGTTGCATGCTCAAATGAGACACTAAGAATTTGTCTATGATTGGAACTGATGATTCTTTTAGAAGTGACTGGTAAAAGAAACATCAAATGGTTAGTACTAGGGAGACTGAGAATTTCATTTCTTCATTCAGAAAACTGAATTGGAGTTATTAGAAAAAAGAGATGCTTATTGCTCCCTTAGATGTCACTGGTACTTTGCATGAAAATTGTTAGTGGTCTCTCTTGCTTTTGGGGAATGATGGGCAAAGTAAACTGTTGCATGATTTAAATAATTAAAATGGTCTGTGATTTTGATTCAGTAATTTACAACATTGCATTTGAAAGCAACAGTTAACACAATAGATATTTTGCTAGTTCTTCCAACATTGGACAAGAATTGTTCTAGCACACAATTGTGACAATGATGTTTTATAATTCTTTTCACAGCCTTGGGCACTTACCTCTAACTGAAAGTGCTATTTAATATTTTGTATTTGACCCTTTAAATTTCTGTTGGTATAGATATAGTTCTGGTACAGCGGTAAAGTTGTGTCTTGGTTACGTGTTGGTCATATGTTCGAATCCAGAAACAGCCTTTTTGCGTATGCAAGGGTAAGGCTGCATATAATGGGCCTGTTTAGATACAAGCCATAAGTGTTTTTGAGAGCTTTTTTATTGGAAATATAAATATTTTTCCAGTAGAGAAGCTCTCATAAGCACTTTTAGCCCTTATCCAAACAAACTCAATATCCCTCCCCCATACCTTTGCATAGCGAGGAGCATCCGGGCAATGGGCTACACTAATTTTTTTTTTTTTATAGATATACAACACAAGATGCAAAATATGTTTTACACTTTTACTAATAGACTCCTCATAAATTATGGTGCGAATATACATCCTTTGTCTTTGTAACTTCATTAGTTGGTACATGGTTTCCTTTTCTTTTGAATCCCGTTCATCTTGTGGTGTGCATTTACCTTGAAGATGCACTCCTCTTTTTTTGCAGGGTCACGAAGGGAAGTTCTCTGTTTATGTGCATGCATCCAAGACAAAACCAGTTCATGTGAGCCGTTATTTTGTTAATCGGGATATACGCAGTGACCCGGTACATATTTTCTTGTTATTGTTCAGTTTACTATTGTTTGTGAATCGTACTGTCTTAATTAAATGATAAAACAAATATATATTCTCTTAAATGAATCATATTTTAATAGACCATTTATTTTTAGATTTTTATTTAAAGAAAAAAGTGTTAAAAAATGTGTAATATTCAAAAACCTTAAAAAGGTTGTTTTAGTATTTTTTTTCTCATAAGCTAAAAATCGTAGTTTCTGACAAAAAGCTGTATCACAGAGTGACTTGTTTATTTTTTATGCTTAAACAAACTGACCCTAAATGTATTTGACTTAATGTTTTACCTATTGTATTGAACTCAAAACTTCTGATTTTAGGAAAATAGAATAGTGTTGTTGATTTGACTTGAGAGATTAACAGATACTTTGACTATTTAATTCATGATTTGGAAATATAATGCTGCAATAGATCCACATCATAGACATTTTTTTTAATCCTGAGTAGAAAGGAGAAATAGTAGCCCCATTGCCTGGCATAATGAGATGTCAATTTTGCAGTGGTAACCCAAAATAAAAGCATAAACATCTGTTGTACGCTTTCCTTTTCCTTAAATATGTGATGAAAGTATATTTGTTTTCTTCACTGGAATAAGCTCTGATGTCAACAAAGTCCAGTTTGGATTTGAACTCTGAATTTACTTAGCCTGAACAATGTTGTAGCTGCTTGTAATTAATTTGTATTTTCTTGAAATAATTTTGAATGTGTTCTTTAAGTTCAACTGTTATAATAATAGCAATAGGGATTGAAAGTGTAATTTCCCGTTGTTTTCCAGTAGTCTGTGGTTTTCTAGTAAGCATTTCTTTTAATCATAAGTCTTGTTGCAGGTGATTTGGGGGAAAATTTCTATGGTTGATGCAGAGAGACGACTATTGGCAAATGCCCTTCAAGATACTGACAACCAGCAATTTGTTCTACTGTCTGATAGGTAAACCGTAAATGTGTTATGACTTATGAGATTGCTTTTAATTTTGTGCCTACTTATTAATTAGTTTTAGGCTTAAATATGTATTTAGTCTCTATAAATACGACTTCTTTTTGGTCCTAATTTTTTTTTCCATTAGTTTTAGTCCTCCTAAATTTTAAATCTTTTGAAAATTCTGTCACTACATATTGATGACGTGACATATGTCTAATCATGTCATATTTGAGGTGGCATGACTTGATGCATGCAATGTTTTCCCTAAATAATTTAAAATGTTTAAATTTTTCTAGGACTTAAACCACTTAATATCATATTTACATGGATTAAAAGTATATTTTACTCAGTTTTATAGGTTTTATCAACTTCTGATTTTCTTATATTGGTTTTGCAGCTGTGTGCCTCTGTATGATTTTGAGTATATTTACGAGTATCTGATGTATACAAATATCAGCTTTGTAGACTGGTACGACTTGCAGCATTACATGTGTCTCTCTGGGTTTTTTATTGAGATAATGGCTATTATTCTATATGTTTTCTGCTCTGTCTATTTGACATCCTTTACTAATATGAACTTTTCCTTTTTGTTATTAGCTTTAAGGATCCTGGTCCTCACGGCAATGGCAGATATTCAGATCACATGCTACCTGAAGTTGAGGCGAAGGACTTTAGAAAGGGTGCACAGGTATATTCTTGCTAAAGTCATGTTGGAGCAACTTAAATTCAATATTTAAACTAGAAGTCTTGCATATTAATATACAAAGAATTTGAAATTTAAACAAGTATTTAGGCTACTTTATTTTATGATCAGCCCTTTCACAAGATACCAACTGGATAATTGGAAGTTGCCATTGATTCATACCCTTGATGTGTGATTTATGTCAATAGGCTATACTTAACACACGTCAGAGTTGAGTTGTCCTAAAATCTTTGTGACATTTGTCAATAACAAGAACAATACTTTAATCTTGTGTGAAATTCCTTCTATATCTTTTTGGTCACCGAATCAGAGTCCTACTGTCATTCAATATCACCACACACCTATTCCTTTAAGCATTTCTTCTCTGACATTGTCCGAGTCTTTGGCAACCAAGAAAAAACACACACACACATACATGTATATATATAACCGGTTTATATGTCTCTGCTTCATTGTTTAACTTTTTCTGCAGTGGTTTGCTATGAAGCGGCAACATGCAATTATAGTCATGGCTGATAACCTTTATTATTCAAAATTCCGGTCTTACTGCCAGGTAAAGACTTCTGTTTCATAGTTTAATTTATTCTCCATAAGTGTTAGTTGTATTTATTATTTAATCACATTTAATTCTGCTTAAAATTGTTTTACCCATCAAGCCAAGCAAGTATTTCACGAGGTTCAAGATGCCGAGTTCCTTATTTTTAAGCAATACATGGATACTGGAGTTTGCTACTAGTGTTTTTTTTAATAATTTTTCTCCAATATATGTATAGCAGTAAACTCTATGCAAGACGTTATAGAAAAGTGTTGGCTTTGTACACTCCTTTTTCTTCCCTTGAAAAAAGAAAAGTATTAGTGCACTGTAGACTGTAGAGTGCATGGCTACTGGTGCATATACCTGCAGGTACAGGAATGAGGTGCCACACAAAAAAAATCTAAAAGATGGCAATGTGGAATGCCAAAAAGTGTTAGCACCCTTGATATTGTTGGTCTTATCATGTATGCCAGTGTTGCGTATGTGATTAAGGTGATCAGATCATATTTGTTCTAATAATTTAGAATTTTAAATCCCATACATGTACTGCTATGCAAACCAGAAAAGAAGCACCTTATTGACCAAGGGAACATAGAGATGATATGCAAATGATATATATCGGGCATCTTGTGTGGTAGTGTTGTGGCTTACCTGATTAATATGCTGACAGCTGTTTGGTCTAGAGGGGAGGGACACCTTGGTTGGTTCACAGGGGGTGGGGAGGAGAAATAAACAATTTTATTATTTATATACTTAGAATGGTCAAAAAAGTTATTAAGGATAATTTAGTCCAGTTAGTGTAAGAGTTTCTGATGTGGGAGCTAATCTCTTCCTTTTCAAAATTTTGAATCAATCAAATTTCTCTCTCTCTCTCTCTCTCCCTCCCCCTCTTCATTTTCATCCAGCCAAACACCATGTAAGGTGATTGGACAAGATTTTTAAATCCCCAATATGTACTGCTTGTTGTCCAAACTACTCAACTGTCAACATATAGCTTATATTCAAATTATCTACATTTAGTGATTTCTGTGGAACTACGGATTCAATTGATATAAAATTTCTTATTATTCCAGCCTGGTTTGGAGGGGAAGAATTGCATTGCTGATGAGCATTACTTGCCAACCTTCTTCCAGGTGAGAATTTGAATTGCATTACAGTTCTTTTGTTAACATTTTTCAGCCTTTAGCTAATTAGCTTATGTCTCTGATTTAGATTGTTGATCCTGGTGGCATTGCAAACTGGTCACTAACTCATGTTGATTGGTCTGAGAGAAAATGGCACCCAAAATCATACAGGGCTCAGGATGTTACTTATGAGCTTTTGAAGAATATCACGGTATAATTCTGCTAAAACTCTAAATTTTACAACAATGCATATTCATTCTTTTCGGCAAGCAGCTATGTAGAGGAGAGGGATAGCCTTGTCTAGGGTAAACCTTTGGCATCATCATCACATCCCAGTCTTAGGGTCTGTTTGAATACAAGCCACAAGTGCTTTTGAGAACTTTTCTACTAGAAATATAGAGTTTTTTCCAGTAGAGAAGCTCTCAAAAACACTTCTAGTTTTGTTTCCATACAGGCTCTTAATCTGTTTGGATATCTAAGGATATGGGTGAAATGGAATGGGTTAGATTATTTTACAATGAAATTGAAGTTTCCCGTCCATTGTTTGGATGGTGAGTAGAACAGTAAGGAGATTGGTAAATAATAAATTATCCAATAACCTCAAATTGGGGTAAAAGAAATACAGATATTGGATGAAAAGGGATGGAATTAGATTCCATCCTAATTTACACAATCCATGTTATGGCAACTAATGTCATTCCATTCAACTTGTTCCCAAATCCAAAATAGCAAGAGTATGAGGCTAGTGCCAGTTGAGTTCCAAGCGTGTTGGCAACACATGTGCATTCTTAGCTATTAGAAGAAACACTTGCAATGCTGGTAAAGGGGAAAAAATGCAATTTTGTTTTAGGTGTGACACTTTTCTTTTTCTACAGTGTTGTTTAGTAAGCGTGCTGCAACTGTGGTAGCCTCTTTCAACATAGCGTTGTCCTTTTGTTTTCAAGTTTAGTACTTGGATATTCACGATAATTGTTATATTTGCAGTCCATTGATGTTAGCGTGCACGTAACCAGCGATGAGAAGGTATGGTGTATGAGAGCTTTACTGATCTGTTTAATGAGAATGTATTAACCAGCTTGATGAATTATCTTGTGTTTCCACAGAAAGAAGTGCAAAGCTGGCCTTGCTTATGGAATGGGATTCAGAAGCCATGTTACCTATTTGCTAGGAAATTCACTCCTGAAACACTGGATAGTTTGTTGCGTCTATTGGCCAATTATTCAGGACCTTGAGCCTTGTATTTTGATCTAATTCTTTGGTCGGAAAGTAATATTAGTTTCGGCCCCAATCTTGGTTTCTCATATGGCATGAGAGTTGTAAATTGCAGCATTATTGCAGCTTGATCGCCTGCCAGCCACATATTTTGAGTGCAAGAGCTGAACTGGCCTTGGAGTTCGAGTGGCCTAACATGGACAGAAGAGGAGGCTAACGATTTAGTGTTCCTTATGGGGATGGATGGATGGCTTATTATTTTTTCCTTCCATTTCTGTTATATTTTACATGATAGATTTTGGAGAAATCATATCAACTCATTATGGTTGTTCATCTTTGTAGAACTTTCAAAATTGTGTAGTTGAAAACACTACGTGCTACTGTTCATTCAGAAAATTCATTGGTCTATTCTTAATGATGCTATGTTGCTGGTCTTTTGTCAGCGTTTTCTTTTCTGGCTGTAAGTGATGTTTAGTACTGAGTCTTATGTGAATTTGCACTTGAAATTTCTGATGAAGTTAGAAAAAATTCCACAGATTACTTTCTTTGATGATGGTAGACAATGGAAGTAATTATATATTTTTAAAAAGTAATTTCTGACAAGACTTCGGGATTCTTGTGACTCCGAACTGGGCCAAGCAGAAGTAAACTATCCCTTTAGGAATTCATGTACGAGTTACCTGTGGGACGTTCAAAAGCAAAAAAAATGTGGACATACACTACTTTCATAGTTTCATTCAACGTGATGTGTGAACATGTAAAGGTTTTTTTTATTTTTTATATTGGGAATGTTTAATAAGAAATGTTAACACAGTTTTTAACGTATTCTTTTAGACACATTTTGGCTATTTTTTACAAAATTAATTAAAAGTTGAAAAATTAGTTGGGGATTGAAAATTAAAAAATTAAGTTATTAATTTAAAAGTGTTTGTTAAAAATTATTATCAGTTAAATTTTATTTTTTGACAACATTAATTAAAATTAAAAAAAATTGTAGGTCTCATTTCTCATTTATTGAATCTTGTTTTTAATGAAATTTAACTAAAGTAGTTTTAGTAGCACACCCTCTAATATACTATTTCTAACATACATTACTATTGATTAAAATTATTGAAAAATATAAAATTACAAAATAAAGTTTTTAAGTGACAAGCGATGACTATCAAAATTTGTAATTTTCGATTAATTTTAATCAATAATAGATTGTGTATTCAAAAGTGTATGGTAAAGAGCTGGTCTAGCAAGTCTGTTTAGAAACTATGTTACTTGATCTTCTATTATGCAGCTGTTTTGCCATCGCATTGCAATCTGCAGGTCTTGTATAATTGTAGCATAATATGCGCACTCAGTTAGGCATAGCAAAGAATCTTGTAACTACGGGTGAATTTGATTGAGAATATATGTTTTGATTAGATAGATACATGCATAAGTAATAAGTATGGAAATTATCCAAATTGTTTAAATAAAGATGAGGATAGATGCCAACTTACCTGTATCCATATTAGTTACTATTATATTTTTTTATAAACTTTTTTTATGACGTATATATACATAATACATTATTAAAGATTTTATAGTTATAACTTTTGAAAATATAAATCAATTAGTTTAATAGTTAAAAATTAAATAATAAACTTAAAAATATACATTTAACTAAAAATATAATTAAATTCTTAATTTTTAAATTTAATTTTTTTAATTATATTTATATATAAAATATATAAGCAAAGTAAAATTATAAAAAGAGTGTGGAGGATTACCTCTCGATAAAATCTGAAAAGGGATGAGATGAATATTAAAATTTTAAACCCATTTCTTTTATATTCGCACTAGTATTCGCCCCATCTTTTACAGAATGAAGAGGACTAAACTCGTTCCAGACCCGTCTTGTTGCTATCTCTACACTCAACCCATGCTCTTTTCCTCCACACCATGACAAATGACAATTAGTCTAAAAAACAATAAGGTTGAAAAGCAACTTCTTCTGTGCCATCTAAAAGCAATGTCCGTTGAAGTATAAGGGAGTTAAAATTTCACATTCGATGGAAATAAGAAAATTGAAAATCACATAAGTGAAAAAAAAAATCTATAAATCTGAAGCTTCAAATTTTGAATTAAAATATAATAATAAATTCATTTGTATGATTATTGTAAACTTTCTTCGGTATTCACCCCATTAATTCTACAACATTTCCTTATACTATTTTTGGGTGGAAGCAGTCGTAACAGTATGGTGTTTTATTATGTTTATTCATCCC
The DNA here is from genome assembly GCA_013407115.1 of Glycine latifolia. Taxonomy (NCBI): domain Eukaryota; kingdom Viridiplantae; phylum Streptophyta; class Magnoliopsida; order Fabales; family Fabaceae; genus Glycine; species Glycine latifolia. The sequence goes on from CM023957.1 coordinate 5,101,394, forward strand.
ATTAACTACACGAGTTTATTTCAATCACAAACGAAATACAAAACTAGCAGATATTCTAGCAAGCAAACTTAACCTGTATGCTAGGATTAAGCAATGTAGAAAAGACACTTAAAACGCGCGTATGCAGGAAAGCCAGGTCCATTACCATAAAGGCATAAACTGTCAGTAATAAATTCAAACATATAGGTAAATACTAGTAATTACATTCTCCTAACCATGAGAAAATTAAATTAAACAGTAGTAAACACACTCTTTGTAATAAGGTCCCTAAGAAAACTATTAATTCCAATCCAAGTATATCAACCTCTAGTTAATTATGTCTTTCGACAAAAAGGAACCTTCCAATTGTGTCTTTAGTCTGTTCCAAAATCAAATTATATAGTTCATGCATCACTACTCATTAGCACTGCAAACATGATAGACTTAAGAAGGCACAATGGATACCGTACTTGAAGCTCTTTTCAAAGTCTCACATGAGTGTGTAAAGGAAGCAAATATGAGACAGGATGGCACCGGCAATAGCCACATGCATATATGCCGGCAAGCCATCCCGGCTCAAATCTACTCTCTTTACCTTCATGCAAGACACTTAGAGAGAGAAAACTACCTTGAGCTTCAACAACCACACTTTCTCCCTCGCATTTCACTTATTAGCCTGTGTAATCTTTGAGGGTCATTGAGGCCAATTTATAAGCAGAAAACATCAAAGTCAAAGGATGTCATCCATAATAACTTGAGATAATTACAGTTAGGCACATGCTAATATTTAAGGTAAACATGAGTGGCAGCAATGCATCCTTTTAACACGTTTCTTTTAATACACTCTATTAGTTAAAATTTATTGAAAATTATAAAATTATAAGTGAAATTCATTAAATAAAAAGTGAGACTCAGCTGTCAAGATTTTATGATTTTTAATAAACTTCAATAAATAATAGGGTGATTTAAGAGAGTATGAATAAGTAAAAGTTGATGCAAATTCTTATTGTCTGGAATCATGCAAAAAGTTGACTTATATAGCTCGTTGTTTTTCTAAAACTGTGTGTTGATAAATTTACTGTTGTGGGAATAGAATATGAACAAGAAAGGCAGCCAGAGACTAGTAGTAGTTACTCCATGTTTCTGATTTGGCATTGTCATTTGTCGATGGGAATTTGTTCTCTGAAATTTAGCTGATTAGAAGAGGTTCTGATTACATTTTGACTTTATTTGGTTTCCGTATCAGTATGGGCATTCTCACACACTGTATCAGTCTAAGAACAATAGGGATTCCTTCTCTTTTTCATAGCTAGCTAAACAAGAATTTTCTTTTTCTTTTCTCATTGTCTTTGCACGTGTAACCCTTGTGATGTTCCCGGCCTACTGCATGGTCTATTTGGAAACCCATTTATTTACCAGATAGGATATCACATGGATTTTGCACGTAACTTCTTCGTTGAGAATCCATTTCGGAATTTCAAAATCTCTTTTTTGGATATAGTCATATCATTGTTTAACTCGAATAAGTTTTCTAGAAGCAGGACAGGACAGCATTTTATGACGATAAGAAATTATTAGATAAGCCTTTTTTTAGTATAACGTGGATTTTTACATTTTACATATCTTCAAATTTTAGATTTTAATTAGAATGCATTAGCATGTGAAAGTTTTTTATATTGTCATTTAATCACATATAACAACAATCTGACAAGCTTATTGATTTTTAAAATAGTTATTTTACAAGCCTCTCATATATGTTGTTCGAGATGGATGAAGCTTATGTGTTAAAGATGTGTTAATTGTGACTTGAGGTATGTTCCAAGTGGTTTGAGGTCCGAGATTTTTCGCATTTGGTTAATTTTCTGGCAAAGTTGAGACACAGTGTAATGGGTGGATACCTACAAAATACATTGTAACATTAAAGTTAGTAGCGATTCCACCATAGTAATGATGTGTATTAAATGATATAATGATGTTGGTGGTATTTGTAGGAGTAAGAGAAAAACTAGATTCCCAGGTATGAAGCCTAAAGGCCTCTTAAGGGTAATATTACTCTACTCTGGTATCGGGACATGATAATTTTTCGTTCCAAGTTTCATTAACATTTTGGACAAATTTGGGACGAATTTGAAGTTTAAAAAGAACCTGTCTGGAATTTATCTCTATTTTGTCTCAAATATTTCTCCAATGTTGAATATAAAAAATTTCCCACAAATTACGTACAGATTATTTCGTATGAAATATACAATCTTTATATTTTTACCAATTATTTAAAATAAGGTTAAAATTAGGGACAGATTTCACACATGCATTATTGTTTTGAGAATTGGTATAATATATATATAGATCAACTTACACTATAGAGTTATTTTTTATTTTTATTATTTATTTTCTTAAAATCTAATGGATAAGAATAATAACTTATTATAAATATTAGATTTCTCTCTAAAGAATTATTTTTGGTGTAAGTTAATCTCTTCTTTCCTTATATATTATTCATAAAAATATCGAAAAATTTACAATAACATACACAATGCTAAACCAACTCAACTAAATATCCTTGATATATATTATATTATGTTATATTAACATTATATATATATAAAACAAGATAAAAAGGGAAAGAGTTTTCCAATGATGGATAACATGTCACTGTTAGATTTAATCAAAACATTAGTCTCATTTTTTAAAATGTGCAACATTCACTTTAAACTTCAATATTATTATTAATTATATAATGATATTCTAAATCATAAGTTCCATGATTGAATGGCAATCCCTTGAGCACTTAATAAAATAACTTGTTTTAAGCTTTATGACTCAAATATAATCAATAAACCAAGTCTGATTTCTAGATACAAGGTTCATTGAGTGTTTTGCTTCAATTCAAAATAATCAAAGTATTTTTCAATCACATTCACATAACATAAAAAGTTATGAAAAATCATCCCACACAGGAAGTAAAACACTAATATTAAAGAACAAATGTTCAATGTAGGATTTTTAGCTATTCATAGGCATGTGTGATGTGTAGCATCAAAATACCAAAAAAAAAATGGTGGGAAGAATCAATGGAGAGCTTTCAACTTCAAGACACCAGGATAAAAAGTGAAAACAAAGAGATTTTTTTAATCCAAAATGGCACCCTTTTATACACAACTGAAGTTTCCTTTCTTTTAGTACAAATTCACAAGTGAAATTGCAAAATTGAAACGACCATTCGTTTTGCGATTTAGATTCGCTTAGCAAACTTTGACACTTTTACATTCGCTCCAATTTTTGCCTAACGAAATAAATTTGCTAAACAAATTCTCTCTATTCAAAATTTTGCTCCAACTATGTTTTCCCTTTCTAAACTTGATTTCTATAAATAAAAAATTTCAACAAAAATAATTAGATGCAACCTTTCAAAATTTGGTTAATTAAAGTAAAAACAAATTACCTACAAGATTACACTTAAATTAGCCAAACATTACCTAATTAAGAAAGTGAAATAATTGTATCTGTACTTGAGGAAATTATTGAGTGGTTCAGGATCACCACGTTATCTATCTACACTCGACAACTAAGCATATGTAGGACATTATTATAAAAAAAAAACTATATCTATGACACTTATCAACAACCATTAACCAATGCTTTAACCTCTATCCAATTTTTAAAATAATCTACTACTACATTAAAAGATTTCACCTACGCGGGAGGAAAAAGTTACTAGCTGTGGGAATGGCTGATATTGGCATGCTATTGGCACTTTTAATACGTATTTTTTCACATATTCGACTGCATCATAGTTACCCAACAATACCCTACTTCTTAATTAAATTTCATTATCCAGCATGTATGTTTTTTTAATCATTATATCCAAAATGATTAAATATAGTTTAATAATTTTTGGTTGGTAAGCATGCATACATAAAAATAAAAATAAAAAGAGTACGATGGCTAGTCCTCTCTGCACCTCTAGCTTGACTCACATATTCACAATAAAGACTGATCAAACAGATGTTGAATCTTGGTGAATACTTGATAGAACTGATGAAAGAAACTCTAGTCCATAGCCGTTGGTTAGTTAGGACATCCTGTCTTTAGAGATAAAGAGGGGCATGAACATTTTGTACTTTGTATGTCTACTTTTTTTGAAACATTTCCGGTTGTTTTGGTGGATGGAGACTGAATTGTGTGGGCTGATGTTTCTTTTCGAAAGATAGAATTGAAATATAGTGTCGAACAAATAGATGTAATTGTTGAGTTCTATGGTGGCGAGCTTAATGGAGTCAGTTATAGCGATCCTCAATGTTTGCCATTTTCAGCTAATCCTGAAATAATTATTTTTCCTCCATTTCTTAAACATGCAAAATTGACTAATGAGTTGGTTGTGTATAACAAAGATATTATTTCAGTCATATTATGGGTCTGTTTGAATACAAGGTACATATAAATGTTTTTGAGAGTTTTTCTATAATCATATTATGGGTCTGTTTGATACAAGTCACAAGTGTTTTTAAGAATTTTTCTATTAAAAATATATAACTTTTTCAGTAAAGAAACTCTCAAAAATACTTCTAACATTATATCAAAACAAACTCTATTTATTAAGCAATGGGGAAAATTGACTCCTCAAATGCATGCAGGAAAACCAGCTCCATTTTGTTAAACTATAATAAATAACAAATTCAAATAAATAGGTTACTAAATAGTAAATACATTCTCCTAACCATGAGAAAATCAAAATCACACTCGTTGTAATAAGGTCGTTGCCCAAATATATTTTCCTGAAGCTTGTTTCAATAATGCCTCTTCCTTTTGAGGTAATTAAGTACTTTAAATAGATAAACAAGTTTTTCTCTAACCTTGAGTCTCAAAAGTAGACCAATGCAACAAGAAAATGGACTCCCTCAAAAAAGGCCTACTACTAAGCAAACTAATAATGCGAACTATCAAACTTCCAGTTTTGGTTATTACTCTGTTCCCAAATCAAATAATATAGTTCATGCATCATTAGCACTGCAAAAAGTGACACAGTACTTAAAACAAGGCAGTGGCACAATTAATGCATATCATATTTCAAGCTCTTTACAAAGTCTGACATGAGATTGTAAAGGGAACAAATATGAGCATGGATGGCCACCAGCAACACCCACATAGGGGATATTTTTGCTTTTAAGCATATGCCGGCAAGCCATCCTGGCTCAAATCTACTCTCTCTACCTTCATGCAAGACACTTAGAGAAAGAGAGAGAGAAAACTACACCAAGCTTCAACCACCACACTTTTTCACTCACACTCACATTTCACTTATCAGCATGTGTCGAGGGTCGATCATTGTGGCCAATTTATAAGCAGAAAATGTCAAACAAAGTCAAAGGATGGCATCCTTGATCATAAAATTATATATAGCACATAGGCCCCACGTTTCTATGAGTTTTTTTTCATGCTGCTCCTTATCCAAAACCATTCTTATTGTCTGGAAGAATCATGCAAAAGTTGACTTATTAGCTCGTTGTCTTCCTGAAACTGTCTGTTGATAAATTTACTGTTGTGGGAATAGAATATATGAACAAGGATGGCATCCATACTTCTGATTTGGCATTGTCAATGGGAATTTGTTCTCAGAAATTCAGCGGATCAGAAGAGATTCTGATTACATTTTTACTTTAATTGGTTTTCCGTATCAGTATGGCCATGCATAGAGGTTAACGTTCATTTGATCTTTTATATGCACGTTTCATTCTCATACATATACACTGTATAAGTCTAAGGCACAATAGTACGGATTCCTTTACTTTTTTCTTGGCTAGCTAAACAAGAATTTGCTCTTTTTTTTTTGTTGCATTATTGTCTTTGCACGTGTAACTTTTGTGTGATGTTCCTGGCCTATTGCTCTAATTGGAAACTGAATACCACGTATGATATCATGAATTTTGCTCGTAATTGTTTGTTGAGAATCCATTTCCGCATTTCAAAATCTCTTTTTTTGGATATAGTCCATGAAAATGCTATCATTATTTAACTTAAATACGCTAAATAGATAGTTTAACAAAGTCGAACCTTACACAGCTACATCATGCTTTGGTTAGTATAATCTCACTTGTACATTTTACTTATCTTAATTTTAATTTAATTATAATAAATTAAAGGTATAAACATATCATTATATTTAATGGCGATGTAATTACTGTTTATAAATCAGCAAAACAAATAGTAACGGGGTAGGAGTTTAATTGTTTGTAAACTTTGAACAATTAAATTGTATATATCATCTAAACAATTTGACTTTCTATTTTATAAGTAGTAAATTCCGCTTAATGCCCCATTTCTTCGGCATAGATGTGGTATGGGGTAAATCCGTAACGCAATGTTTGGCAGAGGAAGGAAATAGAGGAAGAAGACGTACGTATAGGTAGGTAAGAAAAAAAGTGGATAGTAGAGAAATATATAAAAAAAAAACAGAGGTTTTTGGTTCAGGATAAACGGAGTGAAAATTAAAATTTAAAATTGTTTAATTTAAAAGAGAGAAAAACAGAAATATTAAAAAGACCATTTTACCCTAACTTTAGATCATTATTTTTTTAGTCCTTAAAAAATTATTTTTATTAATTCCTCTAATTTTTGAATAACTACTTTCAGTCCCTTTTTAACTGTCAAACTATTTTACTCTTATTATTTGGTAACCATTTGTTTATATATTTTGGTATTTTAAAGAAAAAAATAAAAAATTAAAGTATTCTTACATATTTTGTTGGTTTTGAACTGTTACAAATTGTTTTAAAAAAATAAATTAAAAAATATATTTATGAAGGTGTAAAATTGTCATAAATTATAACACCACTAACACAAAGAATAAAAGAAATTAAAAGTAATTTTTTAAAAATTTAAGAGACTAATAAAAACATAATTTTATTAAGAACTACAAAAATTCAAATTTAAAGAATTAAAAATATTTAAATTTTATTTTCTTAACCGAGACGCATATAATCAATTATGTTATAAACATAATTAATGCATTTTGAATATGATGTTTTCTCCTGTAGGTCATATAATTCAATTATATGGTCTTTCACAATGTGTATGAGGAGGGTAACCTATTAAAAATTATATGAATTTTTAAAGATGTGCAAAAGGAGAGTAACCTAGTAAACAATCATAATTTCTTCATTTTTCTAAGCTCTCTACTCTAGTGGGGAAGGTTTTTAGGTGGTTCTCAGCATTTTAAAAAACTTATTTGCTATTTCATCTCTACCACAAAAAGGAAATATTCTCATTTCTTCTTCATTTGTTTCTCTCACTCTCTTTTCCCTTTTATTTTTGCACAAACAAGCGTAATTGGTTCTCTCTCCATTAGGCATACTCAAAGTTGTGTGTAATAATTAAATTGGCCTGTAAACCATATATTGACACAGAGTCAAGGAAGGAAGGTAGAAATTGGTATTCTCCAAACATTGATACGTATTCTAACTTCTTATTTGTGATTTTTTTTATCTAAATAGAATTAATTATTAACCCGTTTAAAATTTTGTCGTACGTTTTGATTCGATTCCAAATTTTCCAAAATTAAAAATCTATATTTTTAGAAAGTCCTTTTTACCCTTACTTTGTAATGTTGACCAAATTAAAGATCATGAAAATATCTCGACGTTTTGGTAAAATGTCACTAACATATACCAAACCCTAGTAACCTTCGTGAAATTGGGATAGATGAATTACATAGCAAGTTCAGATCAGTGTAGCAACTCGTTAAAGTTTAACAAGTTCAAAATTAAAGAGAAATTCGAAAAATGAATTTGAGATAGTGATTAAAAAACCATGCATTGATAGTGTTCTTAATCATGAAAACAACCCAATCAAGGCCATTTCAATGATTTCAAGGTAGACACATACCTAAATTTCAATGGTGATTATTGCTTAATGAATTTGTGGATTAGCTCCAAAAAATATAAAGAGTGTTTGAGTTTAAGCAAATTCCATGTTTAAGGTTATTAATTGGTGAGTAGTTGAAGAAACGTATCAATCTGATGAGAGAGTGTTAAGAAAAAAGCATAAATTAAAAAGGAAGTAATAAGATAAGAAAATGAGAAAAAGTAATGAAAATTCATTTGTAAATCCCTTCTTGATCACTACTACCAAGATAACTTCATTCAATACTATAATCTTCGTCAAGAATCAATAATGATGGTAGAGTATAGTACAATAGAGTTCACGCAACTGCTGATGAAGATATTCAAGAAAACTAGAAAAGGAACAAAGAAACCATGGCCAGTGATTTAAAGAGCAAAATTTCCTAACTAGTTCAACTTTAACAGTATTAATTGGATCTTGGTCGATTGCATCGAGCTAGGCATCCAAATATATAAAGACAACTTTCTAAAGAGCTAAATATATATGGCAAACAGTTCAAAAGCATGAAGGAAAAGAGAAAGAAATAGCTCTCTAAACTTATAAAAGAAATTAATTCAATTGCTTGATAATAAACTCATACATATATATATAGAACTGGTGTTTATGGACTGAGAATGGAACTATAATATATATATATATATATATATATATATATATATATAAAATAAATAAAGAAAATTAAGTTCGATCGCATGTGACGTAAAAAATTACGGTTGTACATGGAGGATTGTAACTTGAGGATCACATGCTTTGGGGGGCACTAAACTCATGCCCTCATTTCTAGAGAGAGAGAACTACTTGTATGAGTGGGAGCCTTCTTTCTAATTTTAAAATGTTTAATTTATATAAGGGGTAATGTAGAATAGTAATATTTAATTAAGAATTATTTTTTATTATTTAATTTTTTTATTTTTTATTGTTTTATTTAAAAATAAGTAATGAAAGTGTTTTACAATACTATATTGTTTTGGGAGATAATTGCATATTTTCTTTTTAAGAAAATATTTTGGTATTGTTTTTTCTTTTAATAGTCTATATAATACTATTATTAAATAAAAAAATAGACCGAAGAAGAAGAAGAAATTTAAAAGAGATAAATTTTATAATGTCAATTATTATGAAATATTTTAAATTATAATATTAAGTTCTTAATAGAAATATATCTGTATCTATCTATCTCTCTCTATATATATATATTCGGTTTCTTTTCAGCAATTATAAGAGGGAAAGGCCTTAAGAAACACTTCAAATTATAAAGTACAGTAACCTCAAAAGGGTATTCATCTCTTTTTTCAATATTTTCTTCCTATTTATCACTATTATATTAACAATTTTATCATCTATTTATCTTTTTTTATCTTCCAATATCTCAATCTCTACCACCAATGATTTTTTCCCGAAAATACGCCGACAGAAGCTCCCTCGTGATATCCTCACTTAAGAATAGTGAAGTAAACAACTGTATAAGGAGTGAGGAAGAGAATCTGCAGAATAAATTGTAAAGAGCCAAATAAGAGTTATTTAGCCATCTACACTGTCAGTATCACTTCACTTTTCTATCTTTTGTTCTTACAAATTAACTTTTGACCTCTTGAAAAACATATATATACTATACGGACGCTTCAATATAAATAAACACAATTAAGTGGAGTCAAATCAATTAACTAAACATGCATATACATGAATGTGTATTCATATCAAAATAGAACATAGATTAACCAACAAAATGAAGTTATTATTATATGGCAGCTGGTAACTAATGAATAACACAATATTTGTAGTTTGAGACGTTGCAATTAATCAAATATATGTACATGAGTCCGCAAAGCATCACAGTAGAAGAAGAAAACAAAATGTAGCCAAGAACAACTTGCCGGCTTGAAAGAATAAGAAAAAGAAGAATGTTATAAACAGATAGATATTATTGCTTATTCTTATTGCTTCGGCAAGTCATCCTTGGCTGCACTCTACTTTCTACCTCTTATTGTGAGTTGAGAGGACCTTAATATTATAAGCTTGGAGAGCTACATTGATGAGTTGGGTGGTGTGCTTTTATAGCAGAAGAGATGACTCTGACCACCGATTATTTTCTATAAGAGGAGATAATTATGCTTTTTGGAAGACAGCTACATATTGAAAGGGCCACGTGCAACTCTTTAAGTCTATCCACACGTTCTCCGCTTATTTCTTTAATGTAAAGAAAAAACCTCTTCCAGTGAGATCATTCATGAATCATCTACAACAAAATAATTCTACATAATTGAATATAGCTTTGGGATTTATTCCGGTTAGCTTGCTTTCCATATTGAGAGGTGCCCAACTAATTAAATTAAATCCGTAGCCTTGTGTTTTCATGGTGGGTCAAAGCACAAGTGCACAACACAATCCCACATAAAATATTGATATCCCACACTAGTTCTGTCCGGTTTCAATTCGATTCAATTCATATATGAATAATTTGATAGATTTAGATTTTTTTTTATTGATCATGTTAATTGTTAATTTTTTTTTAGTAGGAAGATACGAAATAATGGCTCATAATCTCTTTTATTCTCTTCTTTCTTCACTACCAAACTAGTTTTATATATAACCTTAACTTGATTTAATTTAGATTTGTACATAATCAGTCTAAGATTTAAAATTAATATAGTATTTTATAAAAATTAAAAGATATGTGTAAATTAAATGAAACTAAATGTATGATAAAAAAATGAAACTAAAATAAAATATTAGTCCATGATGGGCCCTTAAATAGGCTTAAGTTTGAGAGCATAATAACACTCCAAGATTTAAAGGATATTGTTCTCATGTACATCTATTTGCTATGTATATCATGATATATTTTCATATATCTAAAGTTTAATCATATTTAAGAGGTAATGATAATTAGATATTCTTAAATATAAAACATCTCATTAATATTTTTAATTTTTTTCCTATCATGTTATATCATTTATTCATTTATATTTTTATCTCTCCTTTCTCTATTTCTCTTTAAGTGTCGTATAACATTTGGGTGTTCATTTATTTCTTTTTCCTATTTAAGAGGAATGCTCTTTTAAAATGTATAAACACCTTATCTGTAGCATAACATTAAGGTATCAAGTCAAGCTCACTTACACTGGTAACTTTTATGAGTCTAAATTGAGTCACACCTATAAATATTGAAACTCTTCTCATTTATAAGTATTTTTTGTCCTAATATATATGTTAAAATTAATTAGATCTGACATATTAGATTTTTCATCATAAATGTCATTACCTCATTTGTCATATTCAGCGATGCTTGACAATCATTGGAGTAACAGTTTAATCGAAAAACCACCCAATTCAATTATGAGAGCCTACCATTTTGGGTCACATCATATATAATATTTGTTTAGGTTTTTTTAACCTAAATGGGATAATTAATTTCCTTTTAAAATTACTAAATTAGTGTAGTTTTTGAATAATTTATCAATATGAGATAAATTGTATTATGAGTGTTAAGTAACATCAACTCTACTAATAAGCTGTGGCATGGTCTATAGATAATATTGTTCTTTAAACTTGTGATCATGATTTTGATTTTTGATTTGTGTATATCAAAAACATTTGTTAAAAAATATCAACTCTTTAAATAAAATTTCAGTATTTCAAAAATTTGATCCTTCACTTTAGACGGAGGTATCTACTTCACCAAAAATAGAACTATCAATCCTAAAAATATTCAGCCAAAACAAAAGCATCAACCCTAAAAATATAAGTAAATGTTGACTAAGATTATATAATAACAAATGTTTAATTTGTCTTAAATTTGATATATATATATATATATATATACACGTGTGATTCGTTTAGTTAATATTAAAATATTGAACAGTTGAAAATAAAATTTAATTTGTATAAAAGATTGTTAAAGGGAATTATTTTATAGGAAATTACTCTTAAAAGTAATTTGATATCTCCTGTATATATTATTTAAATTTGTAATTAAAATGATATTTTTTAAGTTTTCCGTACCCGGGAAGAGATCGTTTGCGTATGTGTACACGTATGCACACAATCTGAAGCTAGCCCGTATCATCTTAATATATCCTGCGCGCATCAAATGAAAGAAGAAGAAAAAAAACATATATAGTTGAAAGATGAATTCATAAGATGAGTCTCCCATTACAAAAGCTAGTAAGCTATGAGGTAAATACATGTGTGCCTCATGTAATAGGAAAAGAGCAAAATGCAGCCAAAGATTACTTGCCGGATTAACTCAATTTTCACGATCAAAGCATTTAGCCTCATCACATGGAATATGACTCCGGCAAGTCATACTTGGCTTCATTCCATCCTCAACCTAACCCTAGCTGCCTCTAGTTAACAAAAAAATCCTGCAGCATTATTTGATGTACTGCGAGAGCTTAATTAGTTTGCTTCTAGTTGCTGTATTAGGTGATTGTTATATAGAGTTAGAACCGTAGAAATACAATTATATTACTATTTCGTGTGAATTCTTAGCCAGGACAATTAATAATCATTCAAATTATAGGTGCCTACTGACTAGGTGGCTTCTTTATTTGTTATTCAAAGGGAGTGATTAGATGCAACCCCCCTCAACTTATGCTATATATTTTCCGTGCCAGTCGAATCCTACCATGTCCAATGAAACTGTGCACTTTTCGGCTCCACAACAAATTTATGTGCCACACCCTTTGCATTGAGCACAATAGAGAACGTGTTTCTTTGAGGCGTGGTAAAAGGGATTGTATAGAATCTTATTTATGCTGCGTGTTGCAGCCACAATAAATTTGGCCATCGATTATCACCCTGAATTTGCTGCCTTCACGGATTTCTTATAAATTACGTTACGCAAACAAGTTATTTTACCCTACTTGCATGAGTTTGTTTACGGTTCATAAAAGATTTCAATTTTTTTCGGCTGAATTATAAAAGATTTCAATTTAGCATATAAAATTTAGTAGAAAATAAATTTTAATTACCCTCTGTTTTGTTTTGTGTTACTTAATTTTCTTATGCTTTTTTGTATTATTAAACTTTTTTAAGGATTCGTTAAAATTAATCGTTTCTAATAATAAATCTAAATTTGTCACTAACAAAAACCTCTATAATATATATAGGATGGGCCTGAACTGTAAAATCAAGCCTATGATTGAATTGGCATATGATTATAATTCCAATTTAAATTTTAGAAATAATAATCAGCACAGCCTAGCCTTATTTGCATATAAAAAAATTATGTAAAATAAATTATTATTAAGGAATCAATTAATTTAATTATGTACGAATACTACCACCTAAATATGATGAGATAATACAAAATTTTAAATGAAAATAGAAATCGATCTTTCATTAAAGTTTATTTATCTTGAGAAAAAAAACTTTTTATTGAAACAAAAAACTAATCTTTGAAAAAATATTTTAATTCAAGTGCTAATTACAAACTAAATCAAAGTTGAGTTTTAGCAGCCATTAATGCGTCCTTTAGAGGCCATATAATTAATAGCGACCAAATCCTTCACAAGTAGTAAATGGTCAGTAAATAATAAATATATTTAAGCTCGGGAAAAGTATTACTGACATTTAAATTAAGTGCTAGTAGTAAACATATGTTAAATAGCTGTGAAAATTAATGCAGTAAAAAAAGCATTGGAAATTAACTTTTTTGGGGTTAATATCCATTAGCGAACAAAAGTTCTAGGCTAAATAGTGAAATACGAACAATTGTTTTTTAACTTACTAAACAATACCAGCAATTTTGTTTTTTTATGTCAGAAAATAATAGCAGCTAAAAGTAAACTTTCTCACTGGGAAACATTTGGGTTAATAATATGGGTTTTAAAGACATTCAGCAAAAACATAAGGGTTATTGAGTCAGGTTTGACTTGTGAGTTGTACGTCTTGCTTTAATGGGCCAAAATTGAGTCTAAAATCCAAACGAAATGGGTAATGGACCTTGAATTGTTTAAAAAATTGAAGAGTGTTTCTTCCTGCACCATTCGTTTTTTCTCATACACCATTATAAACAGTGCATTTCCGAAATTGCCCTTCGCTTTTTGGCTGGCTTTTGTACACG